>CM060964.1:173837718-173850218 GCA_030765045.1 Tenodera sinensis
GTGCTTCCATTTCAATGATTGCCTCACGGTGAACCTTCTTGATCATTCTTATCCATTTCTATAGTATTGCTCAAATACTTCCCTATAGTTGTTTCATATTTTTCTCTCCTTTTACATCTAATATCATTCAAATTAGTATTCCATGTCCAAATTATCTGTTTATCTTACCATACCTGTTCTTGTCATAATTTTTCTTGATAGCACTGTAGCAAGCAATAGAAACCTGTGTTTATTTCCTTACAACTTGGACATTTTACTAAATCTTACACCTTAAAGATTTTAAATTCATGGTTGAAGTTCTAGCAATTGCAAATCTAATTTTATCACACGTCAGTCTGTGTACTTATCTGCCCATTGTATTTATCTCCCTCTATAGATTCCAAAACTCCCCACACTTAAATCAAATCCAAAACACTTATACTTCTAAATATATCTCGTCTTTAAATATCTTACTACTAAACCCCGGCGTGATAGCCCATGAAGGCCAAGGCCTACCACCCAGCCGCTGCGTCCCCCACCTCTGCCCACTACAGGCGTCATTGGTGGGGTGCAGTACTGGAGGGTGGGACGTGGTGAGCGCCCCGAGCCCTCCCGGCCAGCTATACGGTCTTCTCGACTTGGCTTTAAATATCTTACATTCCTAGTTTTTTTCCAGAAACTTCCCTTTGAGGCTTCCCGTTATCCATGAGTTTCCCAAGCCTATCCAGTTGCAGACATTCTTTCATTTTAAGATACCATAATCCTTTCCACTTGCATTCCTTCTGGATATTGAATACCACTCTCTTCCAATGTGGTAATTGTGAATATTGGTCTATCAGCAGGTTTTCAGGCATCATCTACACTGGATATAACACCTTGACTTCTACTGAGCCTGTGTAAAATCTTTCTAGCCAATTGATTCTTAATATCCAATATTTTCCTTACACATACACATAGAACACTCATTGATGCGTTTCCTTTTGCTGTTGTTATTTTTTCTCTGCTCATTCCGAGTTCAATTAGGCCTTAATCTTGACCTGAAATAATCAGATTTCCTGAAAATATGTAACTCTCTTCCATTATACTAATATTTGTTATCATTTGCCAGTCTGTAGCCCTTTTTGAGGATTTATTTTAATTTAGTTTTGGTCCCCCTTTTTGCAAAAATGATTAGGTACTTCAGTTTCCCTCCAAAATCCTTTACCAGATATAGGTCCAATTACAAATTATCTGCGAAAGCAACCCTGGTACTTGTTTATTGTTAATCACTGGTAGACATCTCCTGTAAGCCTTAATCTCCTCCAGAATGTCAGCATGCGGAGATTGCACAATACCTACTGGACTTAATATACAGCCTTGCCTTATTCCTGTTTAACTGTGCACGTATACAGATACTTTATCACCTGAATCTGTGTTACAATACAAGTTCTCTCAGTTATTCTACGAATTCATTATTCAATATTGTGACGCCGGACACTGCGTACAATAAAAGACGGTCGGGGGGCAAGCTACGTCACACCACATACCAGGCCGGGGAGCAAACAAATGCGCAAGGTCAAACCACTCATGCGAGCGAACACATGACTATCAAGCGGCAACAAAAAGTGTTTCCAGGGCCTTCGAGAAACGCCGGCGTGTTTGTGGAAGTGGAGAAAGGTCCGTGTGACGTCATCCCTGCTATATAAGGAGGCGAGGAAACAGCAGACCGAGAGTTAAAGTTACAGACATGAGTCGGTCACGGTGTCAGTGAGTACGAGACAGCTGTGCTGGTGTCATTCCGTCGTGAAGAAGTTTTAACGAGCATCGAGTGATTGTATTGTCAGAGTTAATGTTTGAGGGACAGAGAAAGGGAAGACAGACAGTCAAAGGACTAAGTCATGGCTACGAGAAGAAAACGTTTGGGAGTTGTAATGTCACGAAAGACTGTAGACTGTGTTAACGTCAGTAGAAAAGAACTGTGATTTGTGCAAAAGTTTAGAAGAAAAATAAAGGGACGAAAAGTAACTGGACTGGATTTTACCGTTTTGTCGCAACATTTCATGCTTTAATTATACACACAAGCATCTCTATTTATGGGAAGTGACACACATAGCTTTCAAACTCAAAATATACAACGTATACCCTTCACCCTTTTTACTTTCTCTACCTAGTATAGTACAGCAGAGGAAGTATTGTATTCCACCCAAAAGTTCGACGTCGAGATTTCGCCGAAAATATATGTTTTGAGGCCTCCTGAATCAAAAAAGCAATATACCCGTGTGTATGTGTGTGTCTGTCTGTCAGTCTGTGGACAGCATAACTCAAAAACGAAGAATCGGTTAAAAACCAAAGTTGGTATTTAAGTTTAATGTCTTTCAAGGATACGACACGAAGATTTATGTCGAAATGTTATTTTATGGATTATTATTTTGTTGTTTAACGACGCCGTCAATTGCCAGGAGCATATCAGCTTCGCCGGTGTGCAGTAATTTCGTCCCGCAGGTATTCTACTGACATGGAGCTGTCGTCTTTAAGCACAGTTAAGAAACATCGATCTGGGCCGATTTAAACCCGCGACCTTGGGATCAGTAAGCCAGCGTCTAACCAACTGAGCCACCAGACCGACATTTGTTTTCTAGTGGACCATTTCGGAGATATTCCTTGTTATTTGTGTGAGTTTTGCGATACTTATACTTTTCTCAAATGGAAGGTATTTATTCACTTTTTTATCTGTTCCACAAGAGAACGGAATTTCAACACCCTGATATAGCGACCAGGTTTAAAGGATCTGACTATCTCTCAAAGCTTACTGTATTTCTATTCCCCTTTCACCGACAAGAAAATTACCAATAAGATGATTTGTACCAATGTTTATCTCAATTTACGTGAAATAGATAGAAGACTAAGTGTTTGTAAGAATAGTTTGTGCAAGAGTGGAGAAAGTCATGTGAGTGCAACACATCACGCTTTTTAATTTGCAGGAATTGTGGAATAGTCAGGACACACAGAAGGTTACGGGAAACTTGCAAGTTGCTCATCAGTATGTAGACATGCCCACACAAGAAGCTGAATACGTGGATCCATACAATGGCACCGTAAAACAAGTGAGTATAACATAATTTATACCTACTTTAAATATAGGTAAAGGCCTCAAATTATGTCAAGACTTATTCATTATTAATTAACCCTAGCATTACCAAGCCTTATTTCATAACTTAGATTACCAAGTGTTTATAAAGATAATATTTAACTACCAACGGAGGTGACCGCTACTGGTAACTAAATGTCTCAGCAATCTTGAAAACAAATGTACTTTAAAACTGTGTATTAGATCTTGTCATGATTATAAAGGTAATATTTAACATTGTTTAACTATTTCATTTTTACATTATACCAACGCGGCAGTACTTTATGACCACCTTGACACAATAACTATTAACTGCATGCCTTTAATAAAATAATTAAAAAAGAAAATTTAAAGCATTACAGAAGGTGGACATAAAGTAATCCCCTCCCCCCCCCCCCCTTGTAATGCGAGGGTTAACATGTGTTCTTTCAGGAGATTTGATGAGTTATATTCATTTGGTTTGTCCTTGCTAATACTAACTGCAAGTCACACTTTTATGCAAATATACTTATTTCTAGGTTCACGGCTGTATGCCTGCTATGGGAATGAGTTTTGCGGCCGGCACAACCGATGGTCCTGGTCTCCCTTTCTTTCATCAGGGTATGCTAAGCAAAAAGTCTTTTTGGAACTTCGTGAGAAATCTGTTGAAACCGCCACCTTCAGAGCAAATAAAGTGCCATGATCCAAAGCCCATATTTCTCTACACTGGAGAGGTACGTATATCTTTTATCCTATATATTTCAACTTACAGCAGAGATTCTGGTAAAAACGTTTTAATATACAGAGTGGAAGGTACTACTTCAGCCAGAATAACTTGGCTCAGTGGCGGCTTGTGATTTGTCTCAGCGGGTGTGCAGTATATTAAATCTCCACTTTCACTCTGTGTCTCCCTCTCTCTCTCTCTCTCTCTCTCTCTCTCTCTCTCTCTCTCTCTCTCTCTCTCTCTCTCTCTCTGACACAATTTTCCCAGAATACTTAGTTCTAATTAGCAATGCACATGGGCAATAGAGCTTTCATATTTGCCATGTTTTGCTTTAAATGACCAACATTACCATAGCCATTATTTGTACAGGTGTCGTTTCCTTCACTCGCAAACAATAAGCACGGAAAACAGAAGAGCCGGTTAGTTACTTCACAAGCGCATATCCACCAACAACCTTTATACACCTTTTCCTTATACTTTCTTGTAGCGATGTTCCCTTTATAATTAGCCATTTGAAGTAAATCGATTTGTGGCAGCAGTCTGCCCTCGTGTTTAATTTGCAGCTTCCCTTCTTAGAATAAAAGAAAGATTTGTCTAATTCAGTTTCGCAATTTTCACTCTTGCATACAACATAATATATAATGTAAACACAGTAAGAAAATAACCATCCAAAACTGAAGTATTGGCCTTAATAAATAATGATGTGAATAATAATTATACGTATTTATAATTATTTAATAAAAAAGATGTAATTGTGTTTGCAACATTATGGTAACTCTCATGTTAATATAGAAAATGACTACATTATATTTAGAAACATCAAGTTGTCTAACCCTGTAACAGGTTGCTTGCAACTTCTATGACTGGTGAGAAAATGAAGACTGACTTGCATTGCAACCCCAGATACTCATTCAAGGGATCCTTGACTTCATTCATGATATAACCCAATTGTTAAAATTAACAGAAATAGTATTCTTGTAATTGTTCAAATTATGATATTAGATCTAAATGGAATAATTGTTATAGGTAAAATGAGTGCAACTTCTACATCAAAAAATAAGAAAATAATGGCGAGTCAGTACGTCAGTAAACAATTGTGATATCTGAAGCAGCAGCCGTGCTTCTAATCGCTCTGGCGATAATGTTACCAACTTTGGAATGTATATTCACGCTAGATCAAAGCAAAGAAGTCGCTCAAAATAGCGGAACTTAAATGTTATTTTTAGTTCATGCAGTGTGTTTAGCTTATAAAACATAAACGATGTTTTCAACTACTCCGTTTTTCTCCCATTGATCATTTTCTACCTTTTGTATATTTTTCGAAACCCTCCAGTCTGTTTCGGTGATACCCATATACTCGAGCTTAATATCGTGCAATTCCTATAAGTAAAAGTCACCTGTTACATTTCTCGAACTATTCATTTTACCTTGGCCCAGGTTAGTTCTATGGGATTGAAATCATATGTGCGTGGGGACAAGCAAACGGCAGTGTGGCCCAATAAAACCCAAAATGCGTCCGCTTTAGAAATCTCTTCAGGTTTGTTTGCTTCTATCATCCTGTAAAAGTCGTTTTATATATGGAACTGTCATTCTGAAACCCTTTGTTCTATAACCACAATATCATAGCAGATTTCTCAGCACTCCTAGGCTGGGATTTATCTACTTCTACACGAGCCCTAATGACCTAGTTGTCGACGGGCCCGTAAACCCCACTACTCACTCACTCACCCACTCACTCTACTTCTACACTCCTCATTTCTTTACTTCCGAGATAACGCTGGTGACTCGTCCAATTTTTTACTGAAATTAAGAGACATTGGCATATTAGCGAGCAAATATAGTGGGGATAACAATGGAGATGAGTTGGCAACCTAACCAGCAGCAACCAAATTTACAAATCTCGGATTACACGATCGTGGAACGTTTCTCCTCTCCCCTTCAGTCTCCTGAGACCAGGGGCTGGTGAATAGGGAGTAAGTTTCTTCGAATTCCACAGTGTTTCTTTTCCTTTTGTTTTTCTCCATCTTTCTTCATACAAATTATTCGCCAAAATCTGTCATTTCTAACATTCTATCCTACATTAATTTATATCTCGGACAATTTTCCTTAGCCCCACAAGATTGCTTCCTTCTAGTACTACATGGTATGCATATGGCTTCCTGATCCTTTTTAGTATAGCTTCCCCATTCGTGATCTTCACCATAGTGTCCACAAACTTCATTTTCTTTCTTACAATATTTCACCACATGACATGACGTCATAGCGTTTTAGGGCATTTAGCCACAGAAACGTACTTCTTTATCGAAACTGTCTGAAACTCTATATGAATTCCATTACTTTCACCTAACATGTTTCTTTGCTTCTCTGACACTTCTGCTACAATAATGCAGCTGCTTTGTTTCTTGAACCCCTCTCAAAACGAAACCTACGTCTCAAAATCTTCACCTGTGATATGAAAAACATTCACACACAAATAACAGTTGCTTCGTCTTATATAATGTTTACACAAATAAACTAATTAAACAGTGCTCAATATTTTAAAATGAAGCTTACAAAGCACACACCCGTCGCGTTCGGTAACGTCAACACCAATTCTTGATCCTGGTCTAATAGACAATTCTACTCTTACTTCAAACTCCTTTTAATATGGTACATGCTTGGAATATTTACGGCCGTTTGTTTACTTTGCATGTAGGATATCTTCACAAAACCACTCTTTGAGGACTTGAACCAAAGTGTCCAAATTTTTTGTTGATTATTCTTTATAATATCTTACTCCGTCCACTGCAGAATGTTATTATCCGCACCAAGAACATTTACTTTGTGTTTGTAGTGTTTTCTCCAAGTGTAATGAATCATACTTGCTTCCCCCTTCAATATTCAAGACATTGACATGATCATATGTGAAGAGATTGTAGTAGAACGGTTAACTATGTTCTAACTGTTTCTCTAATACCTCATTCCTGTAACATATTGAGATAAGTCATACTACTTTATCATCTATAATCACATCAATTCTAAGTATAACTGTTATTATTAGGCTTTGGTCGCGGTTGCAAACGACGTTAGGTTGAGAGCTACTTTACTGTACCCGTTTCTACTTCATGTTTGTTGACAGTAGAGGTGGAAGGGAAGGAGAGGGTGATACACCGCTACAGTAACCTGTTTGTAAAGTGACGCGACTGTAGAGCAGGGTTGCCAGGTCTACTGATTTTGCAGGAGATCTGCTTTTTTGCAAATCTTCTGATCTACTGCTAAAAACTAAATGCACTTCAAAATTTCCTGCCTTTTATGTATTTTCCATTTTTAAACACTATTTTCCTTAACATCATATAATTCGCTCTTCCGAAAAAGATTTTCAGGCAAGGTGTTTGTAGATGGAGGAAGCTTGGTTTCTTTAATGCAGTCTGGGAAGCTCTAGCTTTATGTCCATTACCATTAATATGCTGGTCAATATGAGATTTCTTTACGTGTGAAACCTGCACAAAGGAAATGGATTATAGTTTTACTGTTACAGTAAACGAGAATTGTGCGCCAAATACTGAAACACAATTCCCATCGCTGGTGAGTCCCGATATGTTCTGGATCCATTGCTGTATTACGACACCTTTGGAAGATTTCACTTTGGGCATTTTGACACTTCATATTTTAGTTTTTACACACGCTCATTCATACATACGTAGACAGCAAACATTGTACGTTGGCACTGTAGAAGGTCCACAGCAAGAGTTGTTACAAACTCCTTAGTGGTTACAAAGTGCTACTTTCATTATGATTTTCCTTTTAAGTTGAAACATAGAAAGTAGAAAGAGATAACCCCATATTCCACAGGAAATTGGTAATCTACCTAATCTCTCCATATTTCACAGTACAAGGTGCAGTTAAGGCTGACTGTGACAGTGTTTCTAAAGACTTGGACCGTCATTAGCACAACCCCCTTCTAGAGTGGTCAGGTAGTAGAACAATTTTCATTTTCAAGCTACAGCTCGTTATGAATACCTTATTGTGCGGCTTATACAAATTCACAAGCTCTTAACCCAGATATTTCATTCATGCTTGATTCTTAAGGTCAGCTCATTATCCCATTTTAAAGCCTGTTTTGAATTCACCCATTGTGTGCAAGAATACTGCACTTCCTTGCAATCAGAAACTTGTTGGCCGATCTCTTAGCTTTTAGAAAAGCAAGTTTAAAATACCCTTACTATGCCAAAATTGCTGGCTCGTTCTCGAAGTGTGTCCAGCTATTTCTTATTTAGGGATGTAGAGTGCTTCAAACTCCGGCTCAAATCTAAATTGACAATATATCGCGATTTTATAGCTTCTGTTTGTTATAATTAGCTATTTTTAGGCTTAAAGACCATGAAATAGGTACATTTGGGTAAATTAGGCACTTTTAGGTGCAATAAAGCTTCCACACAAGGTGTAATTTTGCATGAAACGTGAACATGTGTGATTGGGTTTCGATTATTTCTTCAGGAAAAAATAGGCATAAAACCTAAAATCCGAGGTCTAGTTATGATTGCAGGCGCCATTGCCAGAATGTAGCACACCATGAAATTACAATCTTTAGAATCTTAAATAGTAAATTCTGAAAAGTTTGTTAATTTTTAAAATGGGAAATCTCTATTAAACCTTCATTAACTACCATAATCTTGATCTCATTTCAATACTAAGGTGCATCATCAAATGATGCGATAAATGTCCAATGCATCTCACTTTTATGGCAAATACGATACTCAGAAGGACAGTTACTAATAAAACTAATTAATTCGATGTAGAAGCATCACTTTAGCTGTTTATATCTATAGGTACAGGTCACGCGTTAGTTCTTCACGAATGAAATGTTTAAATGAGGGGTTAGACGCGAGTCACTTACCTTTACGGGAACACTGGCACACAAAAGCAGAAACGATAATCAGAGTCTGTATGCCTTGCTCTCATGTTTCTGCGCTCAAGAAGTACAGTACTACAAAGCAAATTATGTATAACACTTCCAGTGATGTCAGCCATATGTACTACTCTATCAGTGCTTTAACTGTTTACATTTAATTTTTTTGTATTTCTTCTATTCCCAACATTTCTCCCTCGTGTTCTTCGTCTGAATCGCTGTCATTTTTATTCTCTCGTTAAAACACTGGCAATAATACCAACCCGTACCACGCAAACTTTGAAGTAATCTGTACTCTGTGTTTTCTTCGAAACATAGCATAGGGAAGCAGAGCTGTTTGTTGCGTAATATAAACTATTTGTTGATCTGTTTATTAAGGGTAGGCTAGCACACTGGATTTTCGCTGAAGGACATTCGTCAAGAACTGACACGCGACCAATACTTCTGAAATGAAAATGAAATTAAAGTAGCCCAAAATGATAGGCCTCCTATCAAAAGGGTAAGCTCATTTTTATCCTAACGTGGTGAGCTGCTCCGCGTTAGGTGTTGCCTATACTTCTAGCAGCCTCTAAACGTAATACGGTTCTTGTAATACGAGTAATAATTCATATAACTTTGTTGCTTGGTTTTAGATGGAGTTTCCTTATGAATGGCAGCCAAGAATAGTGTCAACACAGTTGGCTGTGCTTGGAAATATGGTGCTAGCATGTGTTCCAGGTGAATTTACTACCATGTCTGGTCGCAGAATCAGAGACATTATAAGTTCTGAATTAAAAATTACTACACAGCAAGTCATTATTGCAGGACTCTGCAACATATATAGCGACTACATTACTACTCCAGAGGAATATCAGGTACAACAATTATCTATAGTCTCATTCAACAACGGCTATGACCGAACACTAAGACAAAAAGTGGCTATTGCAAAAACTTCTCAGAATAGGGATATCATGTCGTAAAGGATACTTTTTGCTAATCCTTTATATTTACAGGTTTTATAGTTGATCCTATTAGGTTAACCTTATGCTTTGAGTATTGTTCTTGCACATTAGTCAGCATGAGCAGCAGATTGAAAAGTGCATCAAATGCCATAGCTGAAACTCAAACTCTGACTCTATCATCTGATACCCTTACCACTTGAACTGAATATCTGTGTCTTGAGTCCTGGCTGTGACACTCAATTCTTCGTCTTATTCAAGCTTCCACCTTAGTTACTACACATGAGTAATATGAAAGAAAAATAAATTATCAAAGTAGAATTAACCCAAGTAGTGGTTAACTATATGGACCAGAAAAGTAGAGCACTTGCAGACTTCGTCATTCTGGATGGCTCAGTTGATTGGGCACTGGCCTACTAATCCTACAGGTATGTAAGAGAACTCCTGCGGAAGAACATTACGGCACACCAGCAGCGCTGATATGAGCCTGGTAATTGATAGCACCATTAAAATAAAGTTCTTGTTAAGTTCATTCAAATATAAACGTTACTTATTTTTATATATTTATTGCTTAAACCTACACGCAAGTAACAACTTCAATATTTCTCTATAAAACTTCCTTCATATTCTACATACTATTGCTAACGATTTGGAAACTTCAATATTTCTTGTTCAAAAAAAGAGTTTGAGGGTACTCCCCCCTGTTTTCAAATCTTTTCCCTCCAAGTGATTCTTTCATGGACGCAAACAGAAAATAGTCTGGTGGGGGGGGGGGTGGAGACAAGTCTGGACAGTAGGGAGTGGTCAAGGATTTTCCAGTGCATGTCCTTCAATGTGACCCTTGTAAAGTTGGCGGTGTAGGCTTAGCGTTGTCTTAGAGAAGGATGAGTTTTCTGATGCGCATACGACGCCTTTTGTTTCGATAGGCGGCTTTTGCTGACCTTAACAATTGGCAATAGTAAGCCACATTAACCTTACATCAATCGTGAGGAAAATCAACGAGTAAAACCCTTCTGTAGTCGAAAAACAGAGCTGCGAAAACTTTTCCGGCTGATAGGTTTTGGTCTTTACTGGGCAGGCTTCATTCTTTCTTCGCCACTGCTTGCTCGCCATTTTGAACTCCGGAGTGTAATGATGAACCCATGTCTCATCACATGCAACAATGCGCTTCAAAAAAATGCTCCACTTCTTCCCAAAATCGGTTCAGAAGTCCCTCACGGATCTCCAAAACAGGTCAGTTTTTGCTGCTGGGTTAACTACGGAGCCCATCGGGCGCTAATTTTTCTAAAATCCCAGATGTTCACTGATAATGATATGAGCACTCCCAGTGCTGACATCCATTTCTGATGCAATCTCTTCAAAAGTACAGGGGCAATCACCTTAAATAAGCTCTTGAACAGCACGAATGTTGTCAACTGTCAGACTTGACTTTGGGCGCGGGTCTTCTTTTTCCAGTATTCCTCGGCCGCCCTAGAATGGTATGGCCCAAGTAAACACTTGATTCGGGTAGTGTAGTATCTCCGAACTGTGACTTTAAATGAGTTAAAATCTCTGAGGGTTTAACCCTTTATTTGGTTAGAAATTTTATAATAATGCGTTGCACAACAGACCAAGGAACCTGTTGTTCACTCATGGCTGTACTGACGCCAAAACTTATCAAAGCAGCCAACCAAGCTGGTTCCTCCTCCCTAACAGACTGACCTTCAACCCTCCCCCCCCACCCCCCCCCCTCCCCGCCATCTCGCTAGGATCTGCTTGCGCAGTATTCAGGCAAAAGTACCGTTTACATTTGAATCACCCTCGTATTAACATCAAGTTCATTTCTGTCTCTTTCTGTACAAAATCTCTGTTTATCCTATCCGAATACTAATACTCTCTAGAACTCCAATTTGTATCACTTCACAGATCTTGATTTTTTATTTTAAAAGTATATAATAATTACACCATATTACCTGACTGAAGTTAATGTGATAAGAAGCAGACCTTGGAGAAATAGACAATAGTACCCTTTGTGATACAATTCCTTTCAGAAGAGAATACAGTGAAAGAGAAAATTAGAATAGATGAAAAGTGAATTATGTTCCGAGTGCCACATAAAAATAAGTTTGATAAAATAGGATAATTGTAATAGATAGGTATAGGTATCTTATGTTACACTTCCACATTCGATGGTGCAGCTGTGGCAGCTGTTCAAAGAAGGCTAGAGAGACCAGGCCTCCTCACCTTTCTGTGGTGTTGGTGATAGGGGTAGCCATTATTTATACAACAAACCCTTATACAATTTTGTGTCACACATAACCTTATATTATTTCATTTAAAATGCCAGCATTGCTCTCGAGGAATGTTAGTGAGTAAGTCAGTGCCAATGTGACCCAGAGGCCAAATACAACCTGGGCAACTACGAGCAATAAAGGGGGTGCAGGGAGTCCTGCTCGTGAAGCTCTGGTCAGCCACGGGGGGCTGTGTGAGACCAGTTTCTGGGCTGATGCTTCTCTAGTATGCTTTATGTTATCCTGTGTGCAGTAAATTTGGATGAAGCCTGACTTGTAAAGTACTGCAACAATATTTTCAAGTGAGGACATTATAGTTACCTTGAAGCAGATTAAAGATGTGAAACTTAACCACATACACTTTTTAAGAAAGGACACACACTGAAGTGAAGCAGTGGTGCATGTTGCAGCCAAGCTACTGGAGTCAGTGTGCGCTCCTGTCCAGGTTCACAAACCTTTGAAAAAGTGGAAGACTTGTGCCCGGTTTGTGCCGTACACACTGACAGACAAGCAGACGAAAATCCAAATGGAAACATTTGGACATTTGATCAACGTGCCTTCTGGCCGGAATCTACAGGTTTCGGAAACCATCATAAAGGAGACGAGATCTGGAGTT
>CM060964.1:173852718-174015218 GCA_030765045.1 Tenodera sinensis
TTTTGCACAAATTTTCAACTGTAAAACATCGTCTGTTGTCTCGCAAAACACTTTTGTAACGTGAAAAACTTCTCTCCACGTCACAAGATGTTACCGGGGCATATTTAAATGATGTTAACTGCTTCACAGAGAGAGTCAAGTTTCTTGGTGTGACAGATGGTTTTCTTTCGAGGATGTCTCGAATGTCGCACATCTGTTTATAACCAGAATTTTTTGAAGTTACATTACATTACATTCTCTTTTACTTTTTGTCCTATGCTACCAGGAACGGAACTTAGATCACATTGTTTTTTCAAAGACAGTAAGTGATTCATGCGAAGGAGATCCTACAGCTTCCAATGCCGTTATGGCTCTTGGTAAGAAAGAAAAATGGGCAGATATGAAACTAAGATCCTCTTTTAACCCAGTGCCTGACAGAATATTTTGAACAGTTTCTATTGATGAAGCATCGTTCGAATCCAATAAATTAACAACCTCTTCGACTATTTCTATGTGCTCAGCGTGATATACAACTGCATCGACCAATGTTCCCCATCGAGTTAACACTGGTGCAGGAGGAAGTCGGATATTAGGTGCTGTTGATCTAACAACTTAACTCTTTTAGGAGATTTAACAAAATTCTTTTTGTACAGGATACAAATCTATCTACCAATGGGAAAGAATCGCGTATTGTCTCAGAAATGCGATGAAGAGCGTGTGCCAAACAAGTTATATGAATTAAGTTAGGAAAAATACCTTTCAGAGTTGGTCCTGGTTTTACCATATTACCTGCATCAGTAACAAATAAAAGTAACCGGTCGTATTTGATTCCACATGACCATAGTAATTTCAAAGTGTCCATCATAAACTGGGTTACAGTTACATTGTCAGTGGCCGACAATTCGCACACATTAGGAAGATAAGGTATAGTCTTTTGTTCATTATTTAAAGCACCCACGATTATATTAGCAATAGAACGGCGCTCAGAATCAGGGGTTTCATCAACAGACAACCACACAAACTGATCCACTAATTCATTTTGTATATTTGACAATACGTTATTGTAACAATGTCCTACATAAGTCTTACGCAGTGTACTTTCTTCAGGCACATGTTGTCGAGTGTACTTGACAAGGAAGTTTTTAAATGTCGGATTATTAATTTTTAACAAGGGAATATCAGCAGCTAAAAATGCTTGGCACAAGTCATCGGAAAATTCAGTAACCCTACTTCCTAAACACTCTACTAGCTGTTTTTGAACAGGTTCTCTGTTTGCGAGTTTTCTGATTAAATTCTCCTTATTTTTTGCTGTGCTTATGTGCTGAACTATTTGAAATCTTTTCTCACTCCCTATATTTTACTCACAAGCTCCACAAAACAGTGCCCTATGATCTGTAGATATTAAATCACCCGAAAACTCTTTCTGCAAACTAATTCATCTAGCACTCGAAGTTGGTTTTATTTTCGGCATTTGAAGAGCTCTTTAACATTTTATACGCCTAACTTAATTTGGTGGGAACCAGTTCACAACACTGTTACGTTTGAAGACCATGGCACAACTATTGGAGGGCAGGCAAGCGTTGCGATAATCGTGCTGCTCAAAACGTTGACCTGCACTTTATTTTGTTAATATAAACCTCTCAGATAACGCACTGATTATTCTCTACGCACAAACATATAATGAAGCGATGGAAACAGGGGATTCACTGCATAACAACATGACTCACCTCGCGAGTTGCATCAACATGTGCAATACTACCAATATGAAAAGTATTATACACATGGAAAAAAATAAAAACCATAAAAATCATTAAAATATGCAAAGGGCTATAATATTGAAATCTTCGTGACTTGCATCATCATGCGCAATACTACCAATATGAAAAATATTATCCAGATGGGAAAAAAATAATCAAAAAACCCATAAAAATCGTTAAAATATGCAATATAGGGGCTATAATCTTGAAATATTATGCATTTATCAAAATGAAGAAAATATGCAGTTATATGCACCATAAAATCATGTCCAAATAACTGAAAATTCCATAATTCGTGCACATAATGTAAAAGCATACGTTTTTAACCCTTATGAAAAAACATGCAAATGCATGAACTTCCTAGCCCTATATATCACAACCACTTAATGCTAAATATGGTTTCCTGTTTTCTTCTTACTTCCAACTGGACAGAAAACATGGCACTTGGAACTTAATTTCGTTTAACTGTTAATTCAGGGTTAACAAAAATATATCAAACACATAAAGAAGATGTATTAATGAGTAAACAATTTGAAAGAAGAATATCTTATTGGTGTTAAGTGGTAGTTCTGGTTAATCTCTTCACGTGCTTTTACCATCACTTTCATTTGTATAAGAATATATGTAATTTTTTATATTAAATCCTGCTAGTGAAAAATGTGAACAAAGGTTAACTAAACCTTGTACATAGGAAACATACTCAATAATTCTTTATAAAAGCAAGTTTCCTGTTTTCAAAGAGAAAAACGAGATAATCAGTAATTGTATTTAGATATGTACAAGAAGTGAGACACAAATGTCAGGCCCACTTCATCCTTTGTAAGAAAAAGAAAACATTCTCTGTCTGAAATGTACATTTATTTTTATTACAAACTCATATATACTTATAAAAATATAACCATTTATAAAAGAGAAAGTGGAGAAGAAAAAAGAAGATATAGGAGCACCTTATACCAGTTGGTTGGTTTTACTGTCTTTCATCTCTGTGCCATTTATGTCTACCTATTGATTTATAACTTTGAACCAGATTTCTGTGTAAAACCTCTAACGTATTAAAATAAAGATTCTGTCGGTCGAGGATGCTTGGAAGAATATTTCAAGACGTTTTTTTTTTTTTTTTTTTTTTTTTTTTTTTTTTTTTTTTCCTTTTTCAGGTGCCCAGTTCTTAATAATAGGCCTGTGTAACAGTTCAGGTTTAGTTACATGGGGCCTGCAGTAATTAACTACTAACAACATAGGCATACTATAGATAGTGATGATGGTGATGGTGATGATGTTGATGATGATGATGACGATGATGACGATGTTGATGTTGATGATGATGATAATGACGACGACGACGACGATGATGATAATGATGACGATGGTGATGATGATGAGAACGACGAGGTCTGGCACAATAGCCCTTATGGATCGGCAGACCAACCCAACTTCTGACTGCATGCCCACATGCACGTGGCAAAAGTGAGCTATCATCCAGTCAATATAGGGAGATTTGCGGCCCATACTGTGTATCTTTCAGCCAGAATGCTGGTTTCCGTGACCTTTAATTTGTTACTTACCCTAGCTCCTCAAATTCCTCACAATGCTCAGTGGGTACTGGTTCTGTACATGGGCTGAAGAATCTGTATTCCTGTGGGTGGGCTTGAACCCACATTCTGCTATGTCTGAGAATTAGAACACTATGTTCCAACCTATTAAATCATGGAATAAGACGTGGGCACACTGTGGCATAAAGCTTTTCCCCAAGTAATACAATAATACAGTTGATGGTACCAAATTAATCTTGGATTAATCAAAGAATAAATATGTATTGCAAAAGCTTGACGATGAAAACATAGGTTAAAGAGGTGAATGAACATCAGAGTCCAGTTCTATAGCTGCACGGAATACCTAATGTAGACAAGGTTACTTGATTCAGTAAATTAGAGAAGTAATTCTGCTTTCCTTTACTGTGATTCATTCTTTATATTTACTCTTCCAGGTACAACGCTATGAAGGTGCGTCAACTATATTTGGACCTTATACCTTGAGTATTTATCTAAAGCAGTTCCAGAAACTTGCTGCTGCATTGAAACAGGTATGAAACATAACCCTATCTGTTCCTATCATGTGCCTTTGCTACACATACACATTTTCTTTGTGGTATTGCAATTTACAGTTAGTAACAACGGTTATGGCAGTTAGAAATCAGAAAATTGAGGGTTCAGTTTCCAGTGGGATACTTAAAATGTATTACCTGTTCAAGATCTATTGCTCCGCACTTTGACTCTAGGGTTCACTCATACCCTGATAGAAATGAGTAAAACTCCTTATGGGTACTCATAGGAAAAGGGCTGGCCAGAGTGAAGTTCTCTATCACATCTCAAGAGCCTTCATGGCCCTGTTTAAGGCTGAGTTTTTGAAACAAACTGTAGTTATCCAATGTTCAGGACCCTCTAGTTATGTTAGGTACTTGAAGGGTTGAAATTCACTATTACAAAGCGATAATGGCCATTCTTAAAGTAGGCAAGTAGGGAGGTTACGACAGAGCTGGCGCACTTTTTTATGGGCAAGATGGCCGCCATACGCAACCTAAGGATTATTAGGTAGGAGGGTAAAGGGACGTAGGATGTAGGTGTTTAAGGCTGACTCTAGGGATATTTTTAAAGTGTATAACAGCGTATGTATGTCTTTATACACCTTCACGATAGTTGATTACGTACTTCACTATATCAATGTATGCCATCTAACGCAACAGCTTCCTATCTTGATTAATATCGATGTATGCTACCCCAACATAATGACACCTCGCCCCACATAGTCGCGCTAACCTAACCTAGCCTAACCTAACCTAGCTCCTACTCTCTTTACTACACCTTTCATAATTTAACCTAACCTAAGCCCCATACTTCTACTCGCCTAACCTAACCTAACACCTCTTCTAATGATTTATTCTTCATCCTTATTGCTAAACCTAAACCCTACTCCTTTTACTCGGTCTTTCAAATTTAACCTAACCTAAGCCCCATACTTCTACTGGTCTAACCCAGCCTAACACTTCTTCTAATGATTTATTCTTCATCCTTATTGCTAAACCTAAACCCTACTCCTTTTACTCGGTCTTTCAAATTTAACCTAACCTAAGCCCCATACTTCTACTCGCCTAACCTAACCTAACACCTCTTCTAATGATTTATTCTTCATCCTTATTGCTAAACCTAAACCCTACTCCTTTTACTCGGTCTTTCAAATTTAACCTAACCTAAGCCCCATACTTCTACTGGTCTAACCCAGCCTAACACTTCTTCTAATGATTTATTCTTCATCCTTATTGCTAAACCTAAACCCTACTCCTTTTACTCGGTCTTTCAAATTTAACCTAACCTAAGCCCCATACTTCTACTGGTCTAACCTAACCTAACACCTCTTCTAATGATTTATTCTTCATCCCTATTGCTCAACCCAAACCCTACTGCTTTTACTCGATCTTTCAAATTTAACCTAACCTAAGCCCCATACTTCTAGTGGTCTAACCTAACCTAACACCTCTTCTAATGATTTATTCTTCATCCTTATTGCTAAACCTAAACCCTACTCCTTTTACTCGATCTTTCAAATTTAACCTAATCTAAGCCCCATACCTCTACTCGTCTAGCCTAACCTAACGTTACTTAACCTAACTGAGCATAAACCTTCCTATTTATTAAGATATTTTAACCTAACTTAACCTGTGTCATTCCTAGTTTGCTTCAGCGTTCTATTCTTCTATAACCTATTCTAACCTCCACACCGTACCGTTTCAGGCTTAGACATTTCGCATTCGTTTGCAGATGTTTTTCAGCAACTTTAGACACTTTGAAGCTATTAGACCCTAACGCGTGAACCCTAAGCATTTTCTAAACATTTCTCGGTATGTTAATGCTATTTGGGAGTTTGGTAGGTATTCTAGCCACTTGTGTAGTATTCTGGAGAGTTTTGCGAATTTTGAAGCTTTGTTATAATTTTTCGGTGTTTTCACGTCTTTAGCATCTATTGATACTTTTGATGAGCATGTAGACCCCTTTTAACGATTTCTTATGCTTTCACGCTCAAATTTCCCCTTTTGTAAAAAGTGTGATGTTCACGCCTAAAGCATTGCTTACGGTCTTTCTAAGACTAACCTAACTCAACCACAAACCTCTTTAGAGATATTTCCTCATCCTTATTTGACCTTACTCATGCTTCTTCTACACCCCTCTCTTTCTTAAACTAACATTAGAAGACGTTTCAACCTTGTTATTCAACTAGCTATTGTCAACGTCTTTGTACACTGCTCCAGTATGCTGTGCATCTTAACCTCATTTAGCCATTCTTTTGTATAGTTCTGTATGTTCTAATGGTAAAAGGTCAAACGCTGCTTACTCTCCTTCTAAGACTATCCTAACATAACCTAACCTAACCAACCACCTCCAACACCAGCACCACCATAACCTGCACGACCACAAGCATCGCAGCACCCCCCCCCCTCCGCCATTACCACCGCCGCCATAACCTACACCACCACAACAACCACCACCGCCACCACCTCCATCATGACCAGCGCCACCATAACGAGCACCACCTCCACCACAACCACCACCACCACCACCCTAACCTAACCCAACAAAAAACCATCATCACCAGCGGCGCTATAACTTGCAAGACCACAAACATCTCCAGCACCACCACCTCCACCATCACCAGCACCACAATAACCTACATCACCATCATCACCAGCGTAACCATATCCTGCAACACCGTCATATTCTGCAGCTATTGTATATAGTATGTTCGACATTTTTTCCATATCTAACCTGAGGTAACCTACATTTCTTTTGGATTATTATTTACAGCTTTAGTCTGCTTTGATTTCTCTCCCTCCTTTATAGGGCTTTTAAACTTCCACTAGATGTCCTAACCATTGATGTTGAAGTTCTTGTTACAGCTACCTTTGCCCTCTGTCACAGAATTTTATACAACTGTATGACTCTTTTGCTTGGTTCTGCATGTTCCGGCGGTAACATCTCGAACACGACATGCAGTTTTCTAAGTCTAACCCCCACCTATTATGATCTAACCTGCTTTTAAATGTTCTTTATAACTTTATTCAACATTGTTTTTTCTAACTCTTTGTAGAGCTTTAAACTGTCACTAAAATATGTTCTACACGCCGATGTTGAAGTAGTTATAGCTCAGTAGTTTTAAGAGATATTTAGCAATGTCTTTGATAGTATTTTAACACAATTTCCGGGTTATATAAAATTAATCAGGGTATACTTACTTTAAGGTAGTAGGGTAGACGCCTCTCCTCTTTTATCTGGGCTGGAGACCAGCACTAGAGTTAAAGTCTAGTGGCAGAGTTAACGCCCCCTTTTATAATTTCTATTTTTTTCCTTTTCTTTCTTCGACAAGCATCATGAGAAGCACGGAGAAGCCAGGTGAGGATTTTTTTATTTTTTCTTCCTTCTTCGTCAGACATCATTGGAGGCGTGGAGGAGTCAGTGGATTAAATTTTCATTTTCTATAGGAGAGGTAACGGAGAAAATAATTATCTTGAGATCTAAGTTGCATTCTCTTACGCAGGGGTTTCAACGCTGTAATGCCCGTACGCATACGTTGAAATTCCATCCTCTGCAATTACTCTCTTGTCATCATGAGGCGACAGAGCTATTTTATTAGATTCAACTGTAGAAACATTATGATGTTGGGATAAGATTAAGTTCATAGGGGTTCTTAGGATTTTCCAGGTTTTAAGGCACTCCATATAGCTATCGAAGCTGATGTATTGCTTAATGGCGCTATGTTTTATGCCTTTGATCTTTTTTATCACAGAGCCATCAATATCGAGAGCATACATTTTAGGTCTGAGACCAACGAAACGGCGAATGATTTTACCACTCGCTTTATCTTTAAACTTCCCCAACACTTTCTTGTTTTGTGTACAATAGCATATATGGTTAGCAGGGTAGTCCGCTGTGTCCAGATGTTCAAGCATGTGTAATTTATCCTGGTATATATCAGCTGTAGTCACTCGATGGATGAAGGAATCTGTATCCGTATACAACAGTTTAAGATTCCCAGCTCCATAATATGGAAGTAACACATCGCATTGATATGAATACATTAGTGTCTTGGAAATGTCTAGTACACTCATTCCAATGTATTTAGGCTTGTTGAACAGTATTTTACGAGAAGCCTTATGAACAGCTGCAAGATTAGGACCGTATATAGTTCGATCGATAAATGTAGGCTTGGCTACCAGTTTTTATAATGTTTTGCTGTTTGACTCAACACGTATATCCATACGATTACGAATATTTTCCATAGTTTTTCCAAACATCGCATTATTGAAAAGTTTGTACAAATCCTTCTCGAAATCGTTTCTTGCTTGCTGTCGTAGGCGATTATTAAATTCGACGTAAGGCTTTAACCAACAAGATTGACGGAATTTTAGCGCTCGATGAATCTTTACTAGTCGTAGGCCATGACTAAGAGCCTGTTTCAAGGCCATGTAATGTACCACATACTTCTTTCGAGATCCAAGATGGGCAATTAGTTTCTTTGAAGAGGATTCCCCCGGTTTCATACTCTCAGGCAGAAAGGGTAAATCATTATGAAGTTCATGCAGCTGTGCAGGATATTCCACATCAACCTCCAAGATATATCCAAAGGAATCATCCCCATTAAACGAACCGAGATGTATATCCTCAGGAGAAACCCACGTAAATCCACCATTAGGGAAGGCGTGACACATAGCCCAACCGTATTGGTTATTGGCGTCTTCGTACGTAATAAAATGAGAGGGTTTACTAGGATCATACTGCTCCATATAGATGTTGTTAGCCTCCGCATACCGGTGAGAAACCTGGCATAACCCTCCTCTTATACCAGATTCAACCATGAGTAGCTGATCGTAATCAAGAAGCAATTCCAACTCGATTCCACTATACAGCAACATAGCATCCCATGTAAGTCCTGGAGAAGTAAAATAATGTGCAGGATCCACTTTATGAGTTTTCAGGGTTTGGTCTCTAAATGTCTCGAAGACATCCGCTAGGAGAAGAACATCCGAAATTAAGTACAAATCACTGTACTCGCCAAGGTTTCGAACGTTAAAGTGCTTCCACACGTTCAGAGCATGATCATAGTCCTCACAGCTGATTTCTTCGCTGTTTAACCTGTTGTAGAAGGCATCCCCAGAAGGCAAACATGTATCGTTCAGGACATCCCACGATGTTACGTAATCATAGGGAAATACCCCCTTACGAGTCAAGTCAATGTGCTCTGCTCCAAAGTACTTCGCTGTTTCAGGATGCATTTCAAGGTTTTTTGCAAGCTTCTCCAAGCTCGTACTGAGGAAGCGGAAAGTATCCACAAACCTGAGTTTAATATCCCCAACATACTTGGAGAATGATATATAACTTTCCTCTGAATTTGGTATAACCTCTACTCTTTCGCTAGTACACCCCAGTTCCTTAACAATGAAATGAGAGTCATACCCACTCAGGTTATGCATGAAGACAGGTATATAATTAGGTGTTTTACAAGCCAGGTTACATTTATTGTGTAAAGGTCCTCTGTACGCCCCGCATATATGTGAGTGATCGCGAACCTTCCAGTTATCTTCTGTAAATTCATGTTCACACAGGTAGCATATTGTAGAAGCATCGAATTATTCTTGTTCTTCAGCTGTAAGATTCATAGGTTTAGCAGATTTGTATAAGTCACTAATTTTATTTGCCAGATTCATCAGGCATTCCATAAACTTCTGTGCAGATTCTGGCCCTCGGTAAACATGCGGTTCAGTAGGAAGAGTTGTTTCTAGTTGTTCAACACTGGACGATGGTTTCACATAAACACAAAAGCTCATGGGAGAATGACTTTGATAGGGAGTTGTGTAGGAGGTTTCGGGGTTAGAGGGGCAGGTATGATGAGGGGTGAGAATGCATTCAAAATCGGCGTAGATAACATAGGGCAGTTTCAACATCCTCTCAACATTCTTGAATTTAACGATAGAGTTATCCTTTGTAGGCATAACGCATCTAGCAATGTTGTCTACATATTTCTCGGTGCTCTTCCAATTTTTTCATTCCACTTTGCCTGTATCATCAAAATGGCTGAAACATCTTCTACATACATAAATTCGACCATCATGTTTAGTTTTCTGCTGACGAATAAATCTCTCAAAATTTTTATATAAGCATAGTGATACTAGATGCAATAATATTAACCGGGCTTGTGGGCCGTGGTCTATTGGGTTCCTTCTTCTTCCCAAACGTTTCGTCTGCGACTACGGCAGACATCTTCAGTGGCGGCGAGGTCGAAGTTTCCTAGTGGAGATTTCAGCACCGACTGTGCTGGTCACCACCAGAGGTGCGGTATTTATGTCGGCGGCTGGAGGGGAAGTACGTTGTGATAGGTCCGGGTGGCCAGTGGGCTGGACTTGTACCAGTGGAGTACTACAAGGAGCTGGCGTCTGATTGGCTGGAGAGGGGTTCTGGATTTTTGTTTTTGTTAACGCTGTTTGCCATATTCTGTTGAGTTTGAGTCCTTCTACTTTGCGATTGATATTATTTTTGTGCTTGTATATTTCAATGGCTTCACGGAATAAGCGAGAATAGTAGTGGGATGTAGATGCCAGAATATCTGTGTTACCATATTGGATGATGTGTTCCCCTTCTTCAAGTATGGCATGTTCAGCAATTGCTGATTTTTCAGTTTGACCCAAGCGACAATTTCTTCTGTGTTCTTCAATGCGGGTTTTTATACTACGTTGTGTGGTTCCGATGTACACCTTGCCACACGAACAAGGTATTCTATATACTCCTGCGGTGGATAGAGGATCCCTGGGATCTTTGGCGGAACGGAGTATGTTACAAATCTGTTTAGTGGGCTTGTAGACGGTGTCAATGTTGTGGCGTTTAAGTAGTTTGCCTATGCGGTCTGTGACTGATCTGATGTACGGTAAAAAGGCCTTGCCCTTCCTATTGTTTGCGGCTGTTTCTGTGATGTTGGGACCTTTACTAGGATGTAATGCTCTCTTAATTTCTCGTTTTGCGTAGCCATTAGAGTGGAGCGCTGACTCTAAGTGTTGAAATTCCTGGTGTAGAACTTGTGGTTCGCAAATGCGTGTAGCTCGGTCTGCCAGAGTTTTAATCATAGCACGCTTTTGTTTCGGATGGTGGTTGGAGTTCTTGTGAAGGTAGCGGTCTGTATGGGTCGGTTTACGGTACACCTTGTGGCCTAGTGTGCCATTCTGTTTTCTGTTCACCATGACATCCAAAAAGGGCAATTTGCCGTCTTGTTCCTTCTCCATGGTGAATTGAATTTGTTTATTGATGCTGTTGAGGTGATCCAGAAATTCTGTCAGGGCTGATTCTCCGTGACTCCAAATGACGAACGTGTCGTCCACGTAACGCCACCAGCACGAAGGTTTAAGCGGTGCTGAATCCAAGGCAGTAGCTTCGAAAAATTCCATGTAAAAATTCGCAATAACCGGACTGAGAGGACTTCCCATTGCTACACCGTCTGTCTGTTCATAGTATTCGTGGTTCCACTGAAAATACGTAGTCGTGAGGACGTGGTGGAAAAGCGTCGTAATGTCTTCTGGAAAAATCTCCTTAAGCTGTGTTATGGCTTCATTGACTGGAACCATGGTGAACAGAGATGTTATATCGAAACTGACAAGTAAGTCGTTGGGTTGTAAGCTGATGGTCTTGAGTTTCTGAATGAAATGGGCGGAGTCTTTTATGTATGTGTCAGTGTTGCCGATGTGAGGTTGCAGCATCTTTGCGAGGTATTTCGCAACTGCGTACGTAGGTGAGTCAATGGCGCTTACAATCGGCCTAAGGGGTGTGCCAGGCTTGTGAATCTTCGGAAGTCCATAAAGTCTGGGAGGTAAAGCTTCACTCCTCTTTAGTTTCAGCTGATCACTGGGTGGAATGGACGAAGACCTAATCAGTTGATTGGTTTTCCGAAGAACGCGACCTGTTGGATCCCTGGAGAGCTTCTTGTAGGTGGTCGGATCTAGGAGCTCAGTCACCTTGTGTTCGTAGTCACGTTGGTTCATCACCACCGTGGCGTTTCCTTTGTCCGCCTGCAGTACTATAATCTCCTTGTTTGAGTTAAGATTTTTAAGAGCTTTTCGTTCTTGAAGAGAAAGATTGCTCTTAGGTGGCTTAGCTCGTTGAAGAATTCTAGAAGATTCGAGGCGTATTTGGTCTGCTGTAGTTGACGGCAATTCACGAATACCGGCTTCAATGCAGGAGATGATCTCTTCTATAGGTAGTACATGGGGTGTGATGGCGTAGTTCCCACCTTTTGAGAGGACGGAAGCTTCTGCGGGTGACAGTTGATGGTCTGACAAATTGACGACCGTTCGGCTTGTCTGTGCGAAGGCTGAAACTTCATTGTTGTTGTTCGAAGTGTGCCGATACTGCTTTTCTGCGCTAGAGTTCAGGCAGTCTTCATATTTCTTTTTGTGTCTTTCCGTAGTCCTGTAGTAGTGAGTGACCATTGAAGCAAACGTGATTCTGTCCACGTGATCCCAATGTTCCTTTTCCAACTTATGGCTGAGATGAAGATGTAACGACAGAAGTTCCTTGTTGTTGTGGGCTAGTTCTCGGCGGGTTTGGTGGATGCGTTCCCGAAGAAGGGCTCGTTCCGTGCGGTTGTAAATACGGTGAGATGCAGCTGTAGTTAAGACGCGTTTTTGTCGTATGCACCGAGGAATTATGCCAGTATCACGGCAACGTAAAAGAAAACAAAGTGAACAAAGTAGTTGTGATTTTCTTACTCGTAGCACTTCTAGGCGCCGAATCCGTGGATGTGTTTCCTCCCCGTAGAGGCGATTCATCAAAGTTCTAAGGCTTTCACGGCCGGTGTCAATACTAGATGCAATAATATTAACCGGGCTTGTGGGCCGTGGTCTATTGGGTTCCTTCTTCTTCCCAAACGTTTCGTCTGCGACTACGGCAGACATCTTCAGTGGCGGCGAGGTCGAAGTTTCCTAGTGGAGATTTCAGCACCGACTGTGCTGGTCACCACCAGAGGTGCGGTATTTATGTCGGCGGCTGGAGGGGAAGTACGTTGTGATAGGTCCGGGTGGCCAGTGGGCTGGACTTGTACCAGTGGAGTACTACAAGGAGCTGGCGTCTGATTGGCTGGAGAGGGGTTCTGGATTTTTGTTTTTGTTAACGCTGTTTGCCATATTCTGTTGAGTTTGAGTCCTTCTACTTTGCGATTGATATTATTTTTGTGCTTGTATATTTCAATGGCTTCACGGAATAAGCGAGAATAGTAGTGGGATGTAGATGCCAGAATATCTGTGTTACCATATTGGATGATGTGTTCCCCTTCTTCAAGTATGGCATGTTCAGCAATTGCTGATTTTTCAGTTTGACCCAAGCGACAATTTCTTCTGTGTTCTTCAATGCGGGTTTTTATACTACGTTGTGTGGTTCCGATGTACACCTTGCCACACGAACAAGGTATTCTATATACTCCTGCGGTGGATAGAGGATCCCTGGGATCTTTGGCGGAACGGAGTATGTTACAAATCTGTTTAGTGGGCTTGTAGACGGTGTCAATGTTGTGGCGTTTAAGTAGTTTGCCTATGCGGTCTGTGACTGATCTGATGTACGGTAAAAAGGCCTTGCCCTTCCTATTGTTTGCGGCTGTTTCTGTGATGTTGGGACCTTTACTAGGATGTAATGCTCTCTTAATTTCTCGTTTTGCGTTTGGGAAGAAGAAGGAACCCAATAGACCACGGCCCACAAGCCCGGTTAATATTATTGCATCTAGTATTGACACCGGCCGTGAAAGCCTTAGAACTTTGAAGCATAGTGATGTCTGTCAGTAGCATCACTCAACAGAAGGAGATCGCGATGATCATCTAATTCTTCATCAATCACCTTTATTGGAAACACTTCATGTTTATCATCCACTCCAAACACATTTATGGATATATTATTGAGTTTTTCAAAATTAGCGATTTCACCCAAGCTCGTAGGAAATGAGACGCATGAGAAATCGTATTTTTCTTGGAGATCCTTGTACTTGCTAACACGCTGAGGATCCTTTCGAATGAACTTTGCTAGAATAGCGTACATAAAGCATTTCTCATCCTTGTAGTTCTGAGGGTTTATACAGGCTTTTCTTGCATCCAAAGATGACGGTAGAGGAATATAGCTGCTCCCTCGAAGAAGATTATACTTGTTAATACGTAGTCGAATGCCATCAACTGCTATTAGAGCCCAATTACTACCTTTCAGCTTACTTTCCTCCATTTCAGCAAGAAGCTTCTCAATTTTTTTTCCAAGATGGCATCCAAGTCACTATCTAAAAACACGGCATGATGACGCGTTTTGAAGGCTTTGTTAGTGATATCCCCCACAGCATTCACAAACTTACATTCATCCATAATGTTAACTTTCAAACTTTTATGAATCCGCAGCTCCTTCTGAACAGCATGAATTATGCGCTGCTTCACCTGCTGCAAGTATGAATTTAGATCCTGACTTGCTGGACATTGGATGAAATACGATTTCAGACGATCCTGAAAAGCCGTTTCATATTCTACAACATCTTCATCAGGAGACATTAACAATAATGTATGCTTAGTAGGTTCGAATTTTACTTTCCTAGCATCCATAGCCCTATCACAGCGCCCTTCATGTACATCCCTTCGATTTTCAGTACCGTAAACATCACCACAATGTCTACACTCGAAAAACTCACCACATATCAGCTCATGCCTCTTATGATAGTCGCGTAGAAAACTCTTTTCACATTTGCTGCACCTATAATCTGGTATAGCACTCAGAAGCGATTCCATTACTCCACCATTCCACATCTTTATAATATGTAGTGCAACACTTGTAAATTATATAAATCAATAAATGCTTATAGCACTTTCCACTGACTCGCCTTAATAACTTATCAAAGCTATTGAACAGTAATTTCACTAAGAGAAGCTGATGTGCTCGACTCGAAGGATAATTACTGAATACCTATCTAAGATCGAGCAATCTGTACTTATTCTGAAAGCATGCACCTCTCAGGAAGCTATATGACTCAAAATCGCGATTGTGGCGCCTTGTAGTGGTTTCAATCGGTATTAAAACGCATATTCAACTTATATGGGAGGGAGGTAAATTATACATTAGTCATCAACTCTTCGTATTTTTATGATTTTTATAGTTTTACGTACTTTGAGACAAATCCAGCATTGAATTAAGACGCGAAACGACGGCTATGTATCAAGTAACAGACACATTACTTTTAACGATATCGAATGGCAGCAATGGAAGCACTTGAACATTATTTAAATGCTTAAAAAACCAATCTTTTTCGCTATATTTCATAAATTTCAGCATTAGAGTCCTATGACGTCACACTCAAGCATCGACGGAATGTCTACTACCTCCAAACATGTTCATACAAGTCTAATGACGTCACGCAAGCACCATACAGAAGGCATAATTCAACGACAAAGTCATTAAACTATATATTCCTGCAACAAAATAAACGTATTTGAAAGCGGCTTAACACGTTAACTTCAATGCATGTATATAAAACCTCTAATATAACAATAAAAAGAAAGAAAAAGGAACAAATAAGAAATAAAATAAAGGGAAAGGAAATTATTAGCACAATACACCCTTAGAAACGAGGTTAGGTATTCCATATATTTCATCATTCAGTCAACTAACATAGCTAAATGACGTCACACAGTAGCGGCGACGTTCTGTCTACACTCCTTCAAAACAAGTTTAGACAGGAAAGTCTCCCCACCCTCGGATCCACGTAGCAACATTATGAGAAGCCCAACAGTAACCTCCAAGCCATCAGAGCGAGTATATGGGACGTGAACACCCGACATCGCTTTTCACCGTTTAAGCTTATTTGCACCATATTTTGCCAGGTACTCATCAATCATACATTGTACTACACATGCCATATAGATCACAATGCTTAGCGTTATATGCTATAATTTGTAATGTTCACGATTTTATACTCATTTAATGATTTAAATTCAACATTTCTAGCGTTCACCCTCTCCTTCTTCTTCCTCTTATTCTTCTTCCTCTTCTTCTTCTTCTTCTTCTTCTTCTTCTTCTTCTTCCCATATCACACCTTTACCTTAGTCCTGTTCTCCTTCTTCTTCGTGCTGTCAAGAAATATACGCGTAATTGGACGTTATTAGCTTAAATATTAAAGAAAATAACAGCATTCTCCGTCAATTATATCTAAACGGCTTTTTCCGAGTTGTACATGATTAAAGGTTCTGGAATCAAGGTAGGCAAATTTTCTCTCAATAAGAGCATTCAGTAATTGATTTTGTAAATATCACTAATTTAAGCTTTATTTCGAGGCTCTAAGACCCCTAGTTTGCAAGGTATTTAAATGGACCCTTAGAGATTCGAACTAGATCCGCAGTATAAAAATTACCATTTTATTCATAAATCAGGACCAGAGCATTTAACTGAAGCGTTTAACTTTTTATTTCATAGCACTATCTTTATTGATTCGCGAATAAATCGACTTTGAAGTAGTTGCCCCGTCCCGGTAACCGAACTATGAGTCGTAAGGATAAAATTTTCTAATATATCATTTCATATGCCAAGTTACCTTACTTTGTCTTTACACCGCTATTCCAAATGTATCAAATCGCGATATAGGTCAAAATTCAATAATTCTCCACAACGTAGGAATCGAACCCACGATACTTCAACTCTAGTATGTTAGAAAATAATTGTCCTTAACGAGTATTACCATATAAAGTTTATTTCAGTCTTCTAGTTTAAGCGATTCTCGAGATAATTAAATTCACCAAATCAGGATTGGAACCCAAGACTCCAGGATCCCAATCAAGTTTGTGAAATAAATCCTGGTCGTAAATGGATCCTTACGAAGTACAAGAAGAAAGAATGCGGAAACTTCTGTAAGAGGTATTAGATGAGTAAAGACATAAAAATTAAATCGTACTCTGACCGATGTTTGAATGCCATATGTATAAAGCACATGAAAAATGTACGTGAAACGTGTTGTGATAACGCTAGCAACACTGGCTAAATACATAAAACGTTTGTATAAGTTGACAGAATAAATGTTTAGTGATATGTGTAATGGCTTAAATCAGTAGCGCAGAACAAAGAATACTAGGAACAAATAATTTGACCAGAGGTTGTAAGCAGATAAGAATTATTGTATGTACTTCAAGAAAAAGTAACTTGATATTTTATTAATATAAATCATAAAAAGTGAGGTAGTATTCTGAAGAGTAATTTATTCAACAAACATATTTATATTAATGATACGCTGCAATTGAATGCTTCATAAGATATTAATTATTGCAATTGCTGAAAATGAAGCAGGGAACACGCCTACCTCAATTGTCAAACATTCCTCCTTAAATTAATATTTTCCTTCAAACATTCACATTCAAAAGCATCTTTATAAATTCCGTACACTATTACCATATTAAAACATATACGCATGTAATAGTGTAAATTACCAGATCTGGATGGCAGTGAATAATGTAATTCACGATACATTAAACAGAACAGAATGCAGTTGTAGATTACTTGAGGGTGAAGCAACCTTTGCACCCAGCAAGGTTGTCATGTCGTTTATTTCCAAACAGACACAACGTTTCCATGTCCCCATTAACTCAATTTGTAGCAGTGTGCCTTCATCGGATTCTCCATTCCTGATAAAAAGCTGTAGAGAACTAAATAAGTTTGTTAATTTTGTATTTCAGAAAATAAACATGCGAAAGACGAGGATCGAACCCCCGGCAATTAGCAGTTCTGAATTTCTCAGTCACCGACGAAGCGCTCTTGGCTGTTGGTCACTTGGGCACTCGCGCTGCATCATGTGAGATTAAGTTGCTGTCACTACCTTAGCAGCTAATTTCACTGCAAGGCGGAAAGTTCGTGTGCGCCTTTAGAAACGGTTTAAAAATTTGCTTTTTTTTTTTTTTTCCTAAGTATTCCCTTAGATTTATACAGAGGAATAAGAAATGGGAATAGTTCTATAACAAGCACGAGTATCGCAGTGTTCAGTTTGGAGTTTTAGTTCGTTTAGTTGATTTTTATTAATGACAGACAAATGAGATTGAAATCACTAATATCAATAGTTAATTTATATTTATTACCTACTCAGAATATACGCCTATCTTCAAGAACAGGAACGTCTTTAAGACATTACCTGTCTCCGAAAACCCTTTTAAAAAGCATTACTTTTGAAACATTTATTTTATTTAATATTTCTGGCACCTAAAGGTGCTTTTAATGTAAGAGCCTCGTTTTTTATTGGTCTTCTGTGCAAATAAAGTGACTGTCATAGCACAAAGTTCTGTGTTTTTTATGTCCTGTAAACAAGGAGCACCAATAATAACTTTGATTTCGTTTACAACAGAAAATGTTTAACTGTTTCATATCTTCAGTTAAGGTTTCTAAATCATCACGCTCTGAAAGATTACACTGGACAACAAAACTTTACTTTTTGTTTGCGACATGAATGAAACCCCACTTTTCTTATGGGTTCGTTACACCACGCTGAACACGAATATGATAACAAGAATACTAGATTGCTTCTGGTTTGAGAATAATATTAAGGAAAAACACAATAGTATTTTGTTTCTATGAAAATCTGTTTGATGTCTTGTAAAATATATTCGTGATCACTTACCTTTACTAAATATGCTTTCTATTTGCTTCCTTCTTCTAGTAGAGTTGAGGATCATCCCTAATGACTGTTTAGCAGTAGTCAGCAAACATTCTTGCACTCCACTTTCCCTGGTAACATTTTCCCATTAATGATATTTGTTGGTGCATATGTTCGCTATGTTCATCGCTCCACGACTTTTAGCAAAACAATTTAGATGGGAGTGTAAAATGTGTAATTTAAGGGACATGTTGCATCGTATTTTGTGATAAGATGACAGCAAATTTATATCAAGATTGCCATAGTTTCCAGCTTGTTTGTTTCCCAAAAAGTTGTTTACGACTTCTCTGAAAGAAATCCATGTCTCTTGCTTAGCATCATTTAAGAGGTGTTCGAATATATAATCTTCTGAACGTGATGAATCTGTGGGCCAACAAAAATTCCTTCCTTTAACTAGGCCTCACTAATTCTAGGAAATTTTGTAACTAGGTATTTGAATGCCAGTCCACATCGGTCCAACGTTTTAGCAAAGTTTTGTATGAGACCAAGTTTTGTGTGTACTGGAGGAATTAAAATGTTCTTACATTCTACCAGAGGTTAATGTTTAATAGTTTTCCAGTTTCCGTACCTTGAGATTAAGGCTATTCCTTTTTTTATGAAATGAGAAGTTCTATCGCTACTGTCCCACTCACATATGAGATAACAGTGTTTAGTGTAGTCTAGTTGGAGTCCAGTTAATATTGCAATTACTTTGAAGTCTGCTCATATTTTCCCTTTATAGATGTTATAATTAGTTTCAGGCTGCCAAATGATTCCTTCATATGCACAGAATAACCAATATGAATTTTATTGACGGCAACTGATAGCCATTATGTAGTAATACAGCTTTGAGACATACATTGACACCTACCACTGATCAGAGAGGTTCAGAACACTCAATAAGTAACTGAAATCACTGCAGAACACTAAATCGCCTTCCTCAGCAAAATATTTCCCCAGATGTTTCTGACGGTCACGAAAAAAATGTCACTTTCACATTTTCAACAAGGTAGCTTCATCGTTGCAACCTGGAGGCTAACAGCTCCTCCTTGACTTTAGAAAGTTCTAGGTCTCTGACTAAATCAATTAATTCTTCTTACCCCGGCGCGACAGCCCACAAGGGGCCAAGGCCTACCGCCCAGCCGCTGCGTCCCCCACCTCTGCCCACTACAGGCGTCATTGGTGAGGTGCAGTATTGGAGGGTGGGACGTGGTCAGCGCCCCGAGCCCTTCCGGCCATTATGCGGTCTTCTAGACCTGGGGCCGCTACTTCTCTATCAAGTAGCTCCTCAATTGGTCCCCCCGGGACCTAACGAGGCTGAGTGCACCCCGTGCCAGACTTCCAAGAGGGGATAAAATCCCCATGCTGGCACCGGGGATCGAACCCGGGTCCTCCGCGCCAGAGGCAAGCGCGCTACCAACTGCGCTACGGAGGCGGTCAATCAATTAATTCACTCTGAATAATTTTGTGATGTTCAGATTTAATAGCAGGTGCCAAGTCAGGTCTACCTTATCAAGTTACCGTTTCCTGTCATCAGTAACGTGTCATACCATAAAAATAAGAAACAACTAGCAATTTACAGTAATATTTTCACCATAAGGGGTGCTCAATTAATTAAAACTTTTCTACATCACTCATGTCGCAATTTTCCTGTTGTCCAGTGTTATTTTCATTAAACCTCCTTTATGTTAGAAGACAGAGGTGTTCTGCTATTTCTCACACGAGCCTTAAAGTTTAGGCCAACCTAAATATAAACAGCTATGAAATGACCTGGTGTGTAATAATCATGATTCATCGCTCTCATTTAGAAAAAAAAAAAACACTTGTTCGAAACTAATATGTACTCTTAATTTTTTGCCTTAACTCTCCCATTAGATATAACACCAATGATTTTCTGTTTTGATAATTACTTATACCAAATAAACCATATCTAAAGATAAAGGACTCATTATGGGTGTTAGAATTAAATAAATAAATTGAGACATGTTTGAAACCCTGAAAGGAGAATTAAGTTACCGATTTGTTGCAAACAGGATTCGATTTTAATCTCAAGTTTATAAAGCAGACATCTACTGCTACGCAAGGTAGAGGGTTTGACTACTAAGTTAATTTTAGTGAACTATAACACCTATGAGAGAATATCACGTCTTAGGTTTAGAGCATAACTGCTGCATGTAAATCATCACATATTCATTATTCAATCCTCCTCGTGTATGAGCGTGAATCTGTTACATATTATTTTTAATAAATGATACTTCTCTCAACGGGAACGTGCAGTTACTATGATATCGTTTTGTCTTTATTTGTCTGCCGTTAACGAAAGTAATTAATGAAACAAGTTCCACACTGAACTCTGCGCCCATTAGTGCCCAAGTGACCAATAGCAAATACACGGATTTGGACTCCTCACGTTTTGTAAGTCTAGTACCAACACTGGAATCATTTTAATTCTAGTCCACAACTTAATAGAAGCACCATAAGAACAGATGTTCTGCAGGTGCACTGAAGTTGAAAATGTAATGTTTGCCCGTTAATGTAGGATTGCTAAAATATTGCTTTTCCAAAATGCGAGGTGATGTGAGTTGCGAGGTGACATGGCAGCTATGTCCTCCGAACAGTAAGGGAAGCATATGACTAATTGAATTCTCATACCACCTATGCAAGCACTGAGAATTAGGTGACCCTTCGCGCAGGTCTCACTGAAGATGGGTATTTACTTTTGTGAAGGATAGTACATACATTGCTGTATTGATCTATTTTTAAGCCGTCTGCTGAAATGGATACAACTATGGATACAATGTCAGTAAATAGTATATCTCTTACTCTAAAGAGTAAACATTTAATTTCTTGGTAAACAGAAATGAACCACGGAGATTTTTGTTCCATATTCTAAAGATTTCTACAGTTTCTTTTAAAATGGAATGCCAAGAAATGTTTAAATTTGTACAGTGTATACTTACCATTTTTATCCATTAAGCAGTTTAAAGCTGCAAAATAAATAAGTAATACTTTGCTTTAAGGGAAGAGCTGTAGAACCAGGGCCTTCACCTCCTGTGCTGTATAATCTGGAGGGAACAGAACTACCAGTGCTGTATGACACTCCCAAATGGTTCCACAAGTTTGGTGACTGCTTGTTACAACCCGAGAAAAATGTGTACCCTGGGGATATAGTTGTAACCAAGTTTGTAAGTATTTCTTTAATAATATTTTATCAACTATGAATATTCCGTAATTTAACTATTTGTCACTAAAGTTAAGGAGTATAGGTTTTTTTTTTTTTTTTTTTTTTTTTTTTTTTTTTTTTTTTTTTTTTTTCCCAAACATGATGACCCTGCCCCGCTCCTCTGCCAAAGGTGGCGTTACTTTGAAGTACGGGTTTACAAGCTTTGCGGTTGGAAATTATAACTACATTGCTTCTCGCCTCTGGTTATGGGAGTCGCCTTTTGTTTGCTAATAGTTACAATCCAGTGGCAGGGGGAGTGGTCCTGTTTGAGGGCCATCGTGTCTTGGAAAAGAAAATACTATACGTCCTATAACATTCAGTTGTTATATGAAGGCTTTTGAGCATTTCATTTCATTTAATTTCAATTTTTATACTATGATATCCAGTTCTTTACCTTAAATATTTCCTTAAGTTGCGGTTAAAGTGATCTTACTATTAAACCATATGAGCGGCCATGATATTAAAGATCAGCTAAGTTGTAAAGCTACACTTTGGGTGATAGCCTTCGAGATATGTCTTGCAGGAGCTCAGTAATTAAGCATGGCGGGCCAAAAGTTTTGAAAAGGAAATGCTACTATATTGGAACATGGAAATAGGAATATTTACAAAGTCTCTTGTCATATTCATTTATTATTTTAATTGTTGCAGTGCAACATACTCTCTATGACCAAATGATCGCAGTAGTGCAAGTTTGGAGATGTTATATTTATAACTATATAACCGACATACCTTTTTTGGACTGGTTCTGTTCTCAAAATGGTTCCAAAATAATTTTTAAATTATGACATTCCAATGTCTGAGCATTAGATTCCGTCTTTGATATTTTATGGAACGCTTGGTTTTATGTTTTGAGAAGTTGTAGTTTAAACCTTAAATTTTGATTCTTTGATTCAACCATTTTCGGCTTGAGTTTTCTCTTTCAGCTTCACACTCTAATAAACAATTATGTGTATAGAGCTAAAAGCAGTATTGAAATAAGAGGTGAAAATAGATCTAGAATATTCATAGTTCCAGTTTTTGACACAGCAATGTCAACATACCCCATAAAAATGAAATTCTCAATTCACTACAAAGTGCTGATGATCAATGTTTTCCTTTGGCAATAATCGTGATCTGTACATGCTGTAAACATTTAGTACAGTCGTTTCAGTATATTTGTTTACTTGTTATGTTACGGCTCTGCGATCCCCACCTCTTGTTTCTTGAGGAGTTGAACCAACTTCATGATACTTCTGGTAAAGTAGTTTTACACTAAAAGGGATTATGGCTGGTTCGATGAGGAATTTAGAGTAACAAAAAGACAAGTTCAACAGTTGGTGGCTAAGAGGAGGGAATCGGGAGACAGAACCACAGGGAGAGTACATGCTATGGAGGATACATAAAATTCATTGCTACACAGAAGAAAACAAGCTGGAGGAAAAAACGGGATGTAATCTGATAAGGGGTTTAAACGAAAATAATATAAATCAGGTACGGAGGACTATAAAATTAATGTATAGTAAATTCCTATGTAAGAAAACCCAGTATGCAATCAGAAGAACGGATGGGATATTTTAAAGAATTCAATAGGGAAGATGAGTACAAAAGAAATAGGAATTTTGGAAATAGGTAAACATTTTGTAGACATGCTAGATAATCAGTGAAGAAATAATAAAGCAGGTAAAGTTTACGAGGACAAACAAAACAACTAGAATACATGGTATCCAAGCAGGGTTCCCAAAAGAATGGTGCGGTGAAATAAACAGAGTTAAAGTTTTATAGGCTTATTCAATAGAATCAAATTGAAGGGTTATTTACCGGAAAAGTGGAGGAAAGTAATTATTCCTCCAATATACAAAGGCAAGGGAAGAGTTTATCAACCAAACATATACCTAGGTATTGCATTACTGTCAAATGTAGGTAACACTTATAAAAGTATTATGGCAAGCAGGCTAAGATATGGGTCCAAGAACAAAATATTCTATGCAAATGTACACCTGCGCTTGACATCTTCAGGGTAAGACGTCTTACCCTGAACATGTCAAGCGCGCCTCGGTCTAGAGGCCCGAAAGAAATAAACATACACAGTAGTTTTAACTACTTAGATTACTACTGCCATCAGTGTACGCTTTGGTCATAACATTTGTTTGTCAAGAGCAAAAAGCGAATATGACCATTATGTAATTTAATTTTACAGATATTTAAACACTATTTTTAATAATTGCTAGAAAAAATAAGCACTCTAGCAGTAATGAATTTCCTTAGCAAACGTAGCGTGTGAAATAAATATTTCAATTGCATAAATGCCCTGTACTAAAGGTGCAGAGCTATTTCTTCCTTGATCCTCCCTCAATTATTCAAAAACCGGCCGCTCCCCTGCTGCTTGGGTAGATAAGACCTTTGACCTCACACAACCCTTGCTCCTAGCAACAGCTAGGGATAACCAAAGAGCGCATACGCTACTCTTTCTTTCGAAACGTGACCCCAGTTTCTTTTATGAGTGATTGTACCAGTATTAGTGTTAGTATTAGTAGTAGTTGTTATTGTAGCAATAGTAGTAAAGGATTAGCTTCAGTTTTATTATCTGCATATTCATATCCCAATAACATTGGATTAGTCATGCATTTATCCATCTCAATTTTAGGAACCTCTTAGATTGAAATAGTATTTCATATTTTTAATCTAATTGTTAAAATAAGATCAAATTTGATGTATTGAAATGAAAATGTAAAATAAATGTAAATAAACCAAAATAAGTCAATGTAATAAGAATTATGCTAGAGGAAATGATGTCACGCAGAAGACATTTTGTGAACATGTGCTGCTCTAGCCATAATTTGAAGTATTATTGTGAAACAGTATCTCACAAAACAAAATTATTCACTAAAATAAACACAATGACACATTAATAATCAGTTAATATAAATAGCATTATAAAATGAAACTCACAATCACGTCTAATGGTTCTAGGAATTTACAAAAAGTTTCATCAACCATACAAAATGAAAGCAAGCCATTTTTAAACGGAAAAAGCAACGAAGAAGAGAATATTAACAGAGGAGTTTGTGGTTTAAAAGATAGTTTTCGTAAAAATAGAGCAAGAAGAGCAAGGTTGACATTATTTAATATATAATAGCAATCGTACGCAGAAATACATAGATAATAATAGATAAATAATTTATAACCAGGATCAGGATTTTTAGGCACAAAATGCAAGACGAAAATGGAAGGAAAAAGGTGTTCAAATAAAGTTAAAAAAGGAACAAAAAGGTGCTGGTTTATTCAACTAATTCAGTAATTTCTCTTTCCTCTATTCTAGTCTCTTTAATTACAAACAAGTAAATCAAACTGTCACTCATCAGAAGAAGGAAAAAGTTGAAGCTGTTGTACTTCAACATATTAAGCTTCTCTACATTTTTAAAAGTAGGTATGTTTATATTATTAGCTAAAGCTTCTTTCGACATCTACAGATACCAATGGTGCAAACCTTGTATTCACTCGGAATGGCAACTCTACACTCTACAGATGAGGCGAAATCCTTTATGCTCGGATTCCTCTGAAGACTAGATTCATGTTTGTCATTGGCAAAGCCATCTAACTGCTCCTTCACGGAAGTAAAAAGTCCCATTGTTTTTTCTTTTCCAGACCTTGTTCTTCTAATGGTTTAAAAGTTGCAGTCAGGTACTTGTAACTATGGACACAATGTAGCTCTGTCTGACTTTCTCCTAAGCTGATGTGCCTTGGAAATGATTGTACCTGCGTCGGCTGTGTCCAAAAAAGCGCAAACTCTTAAATTTGTCAAAATGTTCACACAACATAGCAGCACACTCGATTCAAGATCCCCAGCGAGTAATGACCGGGAAATTTGGAATGGGCAGGCCAGTAGTTTCCCTGTACGCAATAGCACGAGTCGGAGCCTTCAGCAGAACGTTTTTCAGGGCAGATGAATTGATTTGCCATTGTTCCTTATGGACTCGCAAACCCTGTGAAGGGCAAGAGCCAAGAATATCACATGCATCAATTTAGGAAATAAAGATTTCAATTAACAGCTCAGATCGTGTACGGAGTCTGGCCCCTAACCACAAAAGTGTTTGACAGAATTCCATAATTTATCGCATTACCGTACTGGCATTGGCTTTCTAAAACTCACACATTTTTGACAATATGAGTCTTCTCCCCTGCTAAGGGAAGAGCTAAGGTGTTCAAAACATGTCGTTCCACCGAGCCTATGGTTTCATCCAGAATGATTCCCACATCACAATCAGACACTTTCTCCTTGATTCTTTGTATGGTTTCTTGGTAAACAAGTTCCACGTAGTTTTTCTTAAAGTAATCTCAACGGGCATTGATTTCCTTGTGCATTTTTGAAGGAATCCCTTGAAGGCTGAACGGTTCCCCTTATTGAGTGGAATTCCTGCTTGTGTAAGGACTGCACATACTAAATCAATGTTGAATCCTTTCAAATTTTGGCTTTTTGTAGAACTCTACTGAAACACATTTCATAATAGAGGTTGCCGCGATGTGTTTGCTTGGAGGGCCTTCTTCATTTGATGCTTAGAGCTGGAAATGTGTTGTTTGATGTGATCTCGCCGGTGTTTTTCATCTAACAATATTCCCAAATCGCAAATAGTACATCGCATAAAAGTTCCACCAGTGTCAATGAAATGTGGTTTGAATTCCTGAGGGAGAGTAGTAAATCGGGCACCGGATACCTTTGGCATTGTAAAATCTAGTAATACACCCATTTAGTAATGCAACAAAGGACTAACACCAGTTCCTAGAACATGAACTTTATGTAAGATTAAAGTGTCTGGAATTGCACTAAACACTCGATGTCACTTCACAAGCTCACTACTTCAAGGAATCGTTCACTTGCTAACTCAATGTGACTATCATACAACTAACTCATGCACTAACTCACTCACTTTTTGTCCATACTCTTACATAACACCGCGACAACTACCAGAATATTCTCATTCGTTCTGGAATTGTACTGCTAACTTCGAGCAGAACCCAGTCTCAATTCTCGGAACTACGCGCGAGCAGTTACTGTCGTCTCTGCGTGACCTTGGCCTCCGCCTCCATGCAAACAGATGACATCTGCCACAGTAACAATCTCGCACAGCAGGCTACTGAGTGCACTCATTGTCTATTGCAGTATCGCGGGCTACTTCATACAGCTAAAGCAAGAGGAGGACTTGTAGTACACACAACTATTTTCTTTTGCTGCCGGTGTGCTTTCAAGTCCCGCGCGGCGTTTACTGAAACATGTAGGCTTACTATTCGCATGTTCACAGCAAACCACCGGAAGATCCATGGTTAAAATCCCGGCTATAGCATTGAACTTTTCAGTCTCATTCTATCCCTTTACATAGAGAATACACACATATAATTACCAATTCGAAAAACATTTAAATTGTATGATCGGCTAATGCATGACATTGTGCACTAGGCGAATAGAGTAGTGAAATATTATAAGTACTTTAGGTGTGAAAAATAAACAGGAACAAAAACAAAACCGATAAGGTGTCGTGTAACGGTGTTTTGCACACACGACTGTAGATTTCGGGATTGTAGGTAAGCCCCGAGCCTTAGCTCGAGAACAAGGCAGCTCAGCAATTAATAAGGCACAATTCAAAGGTAAGAAGAAGTTTATTAGTAAAACTCCAAGAATTTAGTAAAGTCCTCGTTGAATACTGGCGGCAGGTCCACCAGCGTTACACAGATGACTTTCAGAACATAAGTAACCAGTTTGTTATTTCCAACGGGATGTTTTATAGCTTTACACGCTATTAACTTCCCAGTTGGGATCACTGCTTACGCAGCACAAAAAAATAAAACAATGTCCACACACTTGCCACACGCATTCTAGCTGAGTATTCAATGCTGACTCATATAAGAGCCTTAACTTATTTATGTTTCCAGTTTAAACTAATTACAAAGTAAACAGGGGTGAGGGATGGTATCATGTTACTTAGGGATGCTTTACGTTGGTCTGTCACAGAAGTTGTATCTTTACACGACAAAGGTAGAGGAAAGTAGTAATAATATGCAAGAAAATACCAGTAAACAGGATAGATTAGAACCATCAATTATGAGCCAGGAACATCTGAACTATACAATTGCTGAGTCAGATGCTACTGAAAATCAGTGAAAAAGATGAAAAAAAATTAGTAGTCAGCAGGAAGTAGTATTTGAAAAACTAAGTCATAAATAACAAAATTTTAAAACAGCAAGGATATTTGATTAAAACAAAATCAGTTTGCTTCTGAAGTATAAAATGATCAGTGTCAGTTAGCAGCTGAATTGAATAATAAAATTGAGGTAACAAAGCAGTTAGGATTAAAATTCCAGAGAGACATCATAAATGGAATCAAATCTACACTAGGCCGCGCTGTAGCCGAGTGGTTAGACCTCTCGCTTCTCACCAAAGCGGCCCGGCTTCGATCCCAGGCAACCACAAGTGGGATTCGTGGTGGACGAAGCGGCGATGGGGCGGGTTTCCTCCGGGTTCTCCGGTTTCCCCCGCCATCTCATTCCACCGGTGCTCCATCTTCATCCCATGTATCACCAGTGTCACCGCCTGCGGTGCCGTATGTAGTAAAAGGGAGCGTTAAGCACTACAAAAAAACCTACATTAGGATCAGAAAGAGGGGAGGCCAAGAAATTGTATTAAACTTAAAGAGATCACAAGCCTAGATCTCAAACAAATTAAATTAAATTTCTATTAGTTTAATGAACTGGTAGTTGGACAGTAGATGTAAGTGGAAACGTAGAGGAAATACTAAAAGAAATGTGTCAACAGCACAAATTGATCACAGAAATTGCCAGCAATCAAATTAAGATACAGGAAAATTTTGACAAGCAAATAAAAGAGAGCAATGATAAGATCAATAAGAATGGTGAAAAATCCAAGCGATTGTGAACACATTTCATAGACAAAAAGTAGACAGATGTCACCACAAGTGTGTCTAGAACACTCTTTTACACGTTCGTTTTCAATAAAAGTCTTAAGTGCAATGCATGGAGCCTTACAATACAAGTAACTAAATGACGAATGTCTGTTACATGTTCGTTCCTGCTGGTGGATTGCACATTTGCTTTGCGATAATCACAGATCCTCCTTTCCACAATATCTTGATGCAATTCTAACGTACGCACGGATTCTCAATGCACACTGATGCAAATACTGGTATGAAAATTACACTACATTTTCATAGCGAGTGTCCATCTGCCCCCATGTCCATTTACCTCATCTTTACCCTACTCCGAAATAGCACACCCATGGACGTCGGCAGACATCTTTTAGGGGGAGGTGCGGGTTGGAAGTTTGCAAACAAACAATGTTAGTTCATTATTCCTTATTCTATTACAATATTTACTATGAATCACCATATTAATTTGTGCTGAATAAAAATTGTTGTTTACGTGAAAATTAAAGCAATAGTCTAATAGTAATTGACTGCAAATTAAATGCATTCATTTGCAAGGGGGCCGCGGTGGGTGTGTGAGTGAGCAAGTGATTGAGTAAGTGAGTGAGTGAGCAAGTGAGTAGGCAAGTGAGTGAGAAAGTGAGTGAGCAAGTCAGTGAGTAGGTAGGCAAGTGAGTGAGCAAGTGAGTGAGTGAGTAGGCAAGTGAGTGAGCGAGTGAGTGAGTAGGCAAGTGAGTTAGCGAGTGAGTACGCAAGTGAGTGAGCAAGTGAGGAGACAAGTGAGTGAGCGAGTGAGTGAATGAGTGAGTGAGCCAGTGAGTGAGCGAATGAATCAGTGAATAATTGACCGAGTGAGTGAGTTAGTGAGTCAACGAGTGAATGAGTGAACAAGTGAGTAAGTGAGTGAGTGAGCAAGTGAGTGAGCGACTGAGTAGGCAAGTGAGTGAGCAAGTGAGTGAGCGAGTGAGTGAGCAAGTTATTGTGATAGTGAGTAGGCAAGTGAGTGAGCGAGTGAGTGAATGAGTGAGTGAGCGAGTGAGTGCGTCAATAATTGAGCGAGTGAACGAGTAGGTGAGTGAGTAGGTGAGCGAGTGAGTGTGTGAGCGAATGTGTGAGCGAGTGAGTGACCAAGTGAGTAAGTGAGTGAGCAAGTTAGTGCTTAAGTGAGCGAGCAAGTGAGTGAACAAGTGAGTGAACAAGTGAGTGAGCAAGTGAGTGAGCAAGTGAGTGAGCAAGTGAGTGAGCAAGTGAGTGAGCAAGTGAGTGAGCACGTTAGTGCTTGAGCGAGTGAGTGAGCAAGTGAGTGAGTAAGTTAGTGCTTGAGCGAGTGAGCGAGCAAGTGAGTGACTAAGTGAGTGAGTAAGTGAGTGACCAAGTGAGTGAGCAAGTTAGTGCTTGAGCGAGTCAATGAGCAAGTGAGTGAGAAAGTTAGTGCCTGAGCCAGTGAGTGAGCAAGTGAGTGAGCAAGTGAGTGAGCAAGTGAGTGAGCAAGTGAGTGAGCAAGTGAGTGAGCACGTTAGTGCTTGAGCGACTGAGTGAGCAAGTGAGTGAGTAAGTTAGTGCTTGAGCGAGTGAGCGAGCAAGTGAGTGAGCAAGTGAGTGACTAAGTGAGTGAGTAAGTGAGTGACCAAGTGAGTGAGCAAGTTAGTGCTTGAGCGAGTCAATGAGCAAGTGAGTGAGAAAGTTAGTGCCTGAGCCAGTGAGTGAGCAAGTGAGTGAGTAAGTGAGTGAGCAAGTGAGTGAGCAAGTGAGTGAGCAAGTGAGTGAGCAAGTGAGTGAGCAAGTTAGTGCTTGAGCGAGTGAGCAAGTGAGTGAGCAAGCTGGTGCTTCAGCGAGTGAGTGAGCAAGTGAGTGAGCAAGTTAGTGATCAAGTGAGTGAGCAAGTGAGTGAGCAAGTGAGTGAGCAAGTTAGTGCTTGAGCCAGTGAGTGAGCAAGTAAGTGATTGAGCGTGTGAGTGAGCAAGTGAATGAGTAAGAAAGTGAGTAAGCGACTGTGTGAGTAAGCAAGTGAGTAAGCAAGTGAGTGGGCAAGTGAGTGAGCAAGTAAGTGATAGAGCGTATGAGTGCGTAAGCAAGTGAGTAAGCAACTGCGTGAGTAAATAACTGAGTAAGCAAGTGAGTGAGCGAGTAAGTGACCGGGTGAGTGAGTGAGTGCGTGAGTGAGAGAGTGAGTGTGTGAGTGAACGAGTGAGTAAGTGAGCGAGTGATTGTATGAGTGGGTGAGTGAGTAAGATAGTGCGTGAGCGAGCGAGTGAGTAAGTGAGTGAGTGAGTCAGTGAGCACGTGAGTGAGTGAGCAAGTTAGTGATCAAGTGAGTGAGCAAGTGAGTGCGTAAGTGAGTGAGCAAATGAGTGAGCAAGTTAGTGCTTGAGCTAGTGAGTGAGCAAGTGAGTGAGCAAGTGAGTGAGCAAGTAAGTGATTGAGCGTGGGAGTGAGCAAGTGAATGAGTAAGCAAGTGAGTAAGCGACTGTGTGAGTAAGCCAGTGAGTGATTGAGCGAGTGAGTGAGCAAGTGAGTGGGCAAGTGAGTGAGCAAGTAAGTGATTGAGCGTGTGAGTGAGCAAGTGAGTGAGTAAGTAAGTGAGTAAGCAACTGAGTGAGTAAATAACTGAGTAAGCAAGTGAATGAGCGAGTGAGTGACCAGGTGGGTGAGTGAGTGAGTGAGTGAGTAAGTGAGCGAGTGAGTGTGTGAGTGAGTGAGTGAGTGAGCGAGTGAGTAAAATAGTGAGTGAGCGAGCGAGTGAGTAAGTGAGTGAGTGTGTGAGTGAGTCTGTGAGCAAGCGAGCGAGTGGGCGGGTCAGTGGGTGAGCGAGTGAGCGAGTGAGTGAGCGAGCAAGTGAATAAGAGAGCCAGTGAGTGAGCAAGTGAGTGAGTCAGTGAGTGAGTGAGCGAGTGAGCGAGCGAGTGAGTAAGAGAGCCAGTGAGTGAGCAAGTGAGCGAGCGAGTGAGCAGGTGAGTGAGTGAGCGAGTGAGTGAGTGAGCGAGTGAGCGAGCAAGGGAGTAAGTGAGCCAGTGAGCGAGCGTGAGAGTTAGTGAGTGAGCGAGTGAGTAGGCAAGTGATTGAGCGAGTGAGTGAGTAGGTTAGTGAGTGAGTACGCAAGTGAGTGATCGAATGAGTAAATGAGTGAGTGAGTCAGAGAGTGAGCGAGTGAGTAAATGAGTGAGTGAGCAGGTAAGTGAGCGAGTGAAGAAGTGAATAATTGACCGAGTGAGTTTGTGAGTCAGTGAGCGAATGAGTGAGCGAGCAAGTGATTGAGTGAGTGAGTGAGTGAGTCAGGGGGTGTGTGATGAGCGAGGGAGTGAGTGAGAGAGCAAGGGAGTGAGCAAGTGAGGGAGCAAGCGAGCGAGTGAGTGAGCGAGTGAGTGTGTGAGTGAACGAGTGAGTAAGTGAGCGAGTGAGTGTATGAGTGAGTGAGTGAGCGAGTGAGTAAAATAGTGAGTGAGCGAGCGAGTGAGTAAGTGAGTGACTCAGTGAGCAAGTGAGTAAGCGAGTGAGTGAGCAGGTGAATAAGTGAGCGAGCGAGTGAGCAAGTAAGTGAGCGAGTGAGTGTGTGAGTAAGTCTGTGAGTAAGCGAGCGAGTGGGCGAGTCAGTGGGTGAGCGAGTGAATAAGTGAGCGAGTGAGTGAGCGAGCGAGTGAGTAAGAGCACCAGTGAGTGAGTCAGTGAGTGAGCGAGCGAGTGAGCAGGTGAGTGAGTGAGCGAGCAAGTGGGTGAGTGAGCCAGTGAGTGAGCGTGAGACTTAGTGAGTGAGCGAGTGAGTAGGCAAGTGAGTGAGCGAGTGAGTAGGCAAGTGAGTGAGCGAGTGAGTTTGTAGGTGAGTGAGTGAGTGCGCAAGTGAGTGAGCGAATGAGTAAATGAGTGAGTGAGTCAGAGAGTGAGCGAGTGAGTAAATGAGTGAATGAGCGGGTGAGTGAGCGAGTGAAGAAGTGAATAATTGACCGAGTGAGTGAGTTAGTGAGTCAGCGAGTGAATGAGTGAGCGGGCAAGTGATTGAATGAGTGAGTGAGTGAGTCAGGGCGTGTGTGAGTGAGCGAGTGAGTGAGAGAGCAAGGGAGTGAGCAAGTGAGTGAGCAAGCGAGCGAGTGAGAAAGCGAGTGAGTGTGTGAGTGAACGAGTGAGTAAGTGAGCGAGTGAGTGTGTGAGTGAGTGAGCGAGTGAGTAAAATAGTGAGTGAGCGAGCGAGTGAGTAAGTGAGTGAGTGAGTCACTGAGCAAGTAGGTGAGCGAGTGAGTGTGTGAGTGAGTCAGTGAGTAAGCGAACGAGTGGACGAGTCAGTGGGTGAGCGAGTGATTGAGTCAGTGAGTGAGCGAGCGAGTGGGCAGGTGAGTGAGTGAGCGAGCAAGGAAGTGAGTGAGCCAGTGAGCGAGCGTGAGAGTTAGTGAGTAAGCGAGTGAGTAGGCAAGTGAGTGAGCCAGTGAGTGAGTAGGTGAGTGAGTGAGTACGCAAGTGAGTGAGCGAATGAGTAAATGAGTGAGTGATTCAGAGAGTGAGAGAGTGAGTAAATGAGTGAGTGAGCAGGTGAGTGAGCGAGTGAAGAAGTGAATAATTGACCGAGTGAGTGAGTTAGTGAGTCAGCGAGTGAATAAGTGAGCGAGCAAGTGATTGAATGAGTGAGTGATTCAGGGGGTGTGAGAGTGAGCGAGTTAGTGAGTGAGAGAGCAAGGGAGTGAGTAAGTGAGTGAGCAAGCGAGCGAGTGAATGAGCGAGTGGGTGAGCGAATGACTGAGTGAGCGAGTGAGTGAGCGAATGACTGAGTGAGTGAGTGAGTGAGTGAGTGGGCGAGTTAGTGAGCGAATGAGTTAGTGAGTAATCGAGTGACTGAGCGAGCTAGTGAGTGAGCAAGTGAGCGAGTGAGTGAGCGAGTTAGTGATTGAGCAGGTGAGTGAGCGAGCTAGTGAGTGAGTGAGCGAGTGAGTCAGTGAGTAAGAGAGCGAGTGGGCGAGTCAGTGGGTGAGCGAGTGAATGAGTGAGCGAGTGAGTGAGCGAGCGAGTGAGTAAGAGCGCCAGTGAGTGAGCAAGTGATTGAGTCAGTGAGTGAGCGAGCGAGTGAGCAGGTGAGTGAGTGAGCGAGTGAGCGAGCAAGGAAGTGAGTGAGCCAGTGAGCGAGCGTGAGAGTTAGTGAGTGAACGAGTGAGTAGGCAAGTGAGTGAGCGAGTGAGTGACTAGGTGAGTGAGTGAGTACGCAAGTGAGTGAGCGAATGAGTAAATGAGTGAGTGAGTCAGAGAGTGAGCGAGTGAGTAAATGAGTGAGTGAGCAGGTGAGTGAGCGAGTGAAGAAGTGAATAATTGACCGAGTGAGTGAGTTAGTGAGTCAGCGAGTGAATGAGTGAGCGAGCAAGTGATTGAATGTGTGAGTGATTCAGGGGGTGTGTGAGTGAGCGAGTGAGTGAGTGAGAGAGCAAGGGAGTTAGTAAGTGAGTGAGCAAGCGAGCGAGTGAATGAGCTAGTGGGTGAGCGAATGACTGAGTGAGCGAATGAGTGAGCGAATGAGTGAGTGAGCGAGTTAGTGAGTGAGCGAGCGGGTTAATGAGCGAGCGAGTTAGTGAGCGAATGAGTGAGTGTGTAATCGAGTGACTGAGCGAGCTAGTGAGTGAGCAAGCGAGCGAGTGAGTGAGCGAGTTTGTGATTGAGCAGGTAAGTGAGCGAGCTAGTGAGTGAGTGAGTGAGCGAGTGAGTCTGTGAGTAAGCGAGCGAGTGGGCGAGTCAGTGGGTGAGCGAGTGAATGAGTGAGCGAGTGAGTGAGCGAGCGAGTGAGTAAGAGCGCCAGTGAGTGAGCAAGTGATTGAGTCAGTGAGTGAGCGAGCGAGTGAGCAGGTGAGTGAGTGAGCTAGTGAGCGAGCAAGGAAGTGAGTGAGCCAGTGAGCGAGCGTGAGAGTTAGTGAGTGAGCGAGTGAGTAGGCAAGTGAGTGAGCGAGTGAGTGAGTAGGTGAGTGAGTGAGTACGCAAGTGAGTGAGCGAATTAGTAAATGAGTGAGTGAGTCAGAGAGTGAGCGAGTGAGTAAATGAGTGAGTGAGCAGGTGAGTGAGCGAGTGAAGAAGTGAATAATTGACCGAGTGAGTGAGTTAGTGAGTCAGTGAGTGAATGAGTGAGCGAGCAAGTGATTGAATGAGAGAGTGATTCAGGGGGTGTGTGAGTGAGCGAGTGAGTGAGTGAGAGACCAAGGGAGTGAGTAAGTGAGTGAGCAAGCGAGCGAGTGAATGAGCGAGTGGGTGAGCGAATGACTGAGTGAGCGAGTGAGTGAGCGTATGAGTGAGCGAGTGAGTGAGTGAGCGAGTTAGTGAGTAAGCGAGCGTGTTAATGAGCGAGCGAGTTAGTGAGCGAATGAGTGAGTGAGTAATCGAGTGACTGAGCGAGCTAGTGAGTGAGCAAGTGAGCGAGTGAGTGAGCGAGTTAGTGATTGAGCAGGTGAGTGAGCGAGCTAGTGAGTGAGTGAGTGAGTGAGCGAGTGAGTGAGTAGGCAAGTGAGGAGGCAAGTGAGTGAGCGAATGAGTAAATGAGTGAGTGAGCCAGTGAGCGAACGAGTGAAGAAGTGAATAATTGACCGAGTGACTGAGTTAGTGAGTCAGCGAGTGAATGAGTGAGCGAGCAAGTGATTGAGTGAGTGAGTCAGCGAGTGAGTGAGTGAAAGAGTAAGCAGGTGACTGAGCGAATGAGTGAACGAAAAAGTGGGTGAGCGAGTGAGTGAGTGTGTGAGTAAGCACGTGAATGCGTGAGCGAGTGAGTGTGTGAGCGAGTGAGTGCGTGAGCGAGTGAGTGTGTGAGTAAGCGAGTGTGTGAATAAGCAAGTGAGTGAGTGAGCGAGTGAGTGAGCGAGTGGGCGAGTGAGCAAGTGAGTGAGCAAGTGACTGAGTGAGCGATTGAGTGAGCGAGTTAGTGAGTGAATGAGTGAGCGAGTGAGTGCGCGAGCTAGTGAGTGCGCGAGCTAGTGAGTGAGCGAGTGAGTGAGTTTGTGAGTGAGTGGGTGAGTAGGCGAGTTAGTGATCAAGTGAATGAGAGAGCGAGTGAGCGAGTGAACAAGTGAGTAAGTTAGCCAGTGAGTAATTGTGCAAGTGAGTGAGCGCGTGAGTGAGTGAGTAAGTGAGTGAGTGAGCATGTGAGCAAGTGAGTGAGTAAGTGAGTGAGCAAGTGAGTGAGCAAGTTAGTGCTTGAGCCAGTGAGTGAGCAAGTAAGTGATTGAGCGTGTGAGTGAGCAAGTGAATGAGTAAGCAAGTGAGTAAGCGACTGTGTGACTAAGCAAGTGAGTGATTGAGCGAGTGAGTGAGCAAGTGAGTGAGCAAGTGAGTGGGCAAGTGAGTGAGAAAGTAAGTGATTGAGCGTGTAAGTGAGCAAGTGACTGAGTAAGCAAGTGAGTAAGCAACTGAGTGAGTAAATAACTGAGTAAGCAAGTGAGTGAGCCAGTGAGTGACTAGGTGAGTGAGTGCGTGAATGAACGAGTGAGTTTGTGAGTGAACGAGTGAGTAAGTGAGCAAGTGAGTGTATGAGTGAGTGAGTGAGTGAGTAAGATAGTGAGTGAGCGAGCGAGTGGGTAAGTGAGTGAGTGAATCAGTGAGCAACTGAGTGAGCGAGTGAGTGAGCAGGTGAGTAAGTGAGCGAGCAAGGGAGTGAGACAGTGAGCGAGCGTGTGAGTTAGTGAGTGACCGAGTGAGTAGACAAGTGAGCGAGCGAGTGAGTCAGTAGGCAAGTGAGTGAGTGAGTACGCAAGTGAGTGGGCGAATGAGTAAATTAGTGAGTGAGCCAGAGAGTGAGCGAGTGAGTAAATGAGTAAGTGAGCAGGTGAGTGAGCGAGTGAGGAAGTGAACAACTGACCGAGTGAGTGAGTTAGTGAGTCAGCGAGGGAATGAGTGAGCGAGCAAGTGATTGAGTGAGTGAGTGAATGAGTGAGTCAGGGGTGTGTGAGTGAGCGAGTGAGTGAGTGAGAGAGCAAGAGAGTGAGCAAGCGAGTGAGCAAGCGAGCGAGTGAGTGCGCAAGCGAGCGAGTGAGTGAGCAAGCAAGCGAGTGAGTGAGCGAGTGGGTGAGCGAATGACTGAGTGAGGGAGTGAGTGAGCGAATGAGTGAGCGAGTGTGTGAGTGAGTGAGCGAGTTAGTGAGTGAGCGAGCGAGTTAGTGAGTGAGCGAGCGAGTTAGTGAGTGAGCGAGCGAGTTAGTGAGTGAGCGAGCGAGTTAGTGAGTGAGCGAGCGAGTTAGTGAGTGAATGAGTGAGTGAGTGAGTAATCGAGTGAGTGAGCGAGCTAGTGAGTGAGCAAGTGAGCGAGTGCGTGATCGAGTTAGTGAGTGAGCGAGTTAGTGAGTGAGCGAGTGAGAGAGTAGGCAAGTGAGTGAGCAAGTGAGGAGGCAAGTTAGTGAGCGAATGAGTAAATGAGTAAGTGAACCAGTGAGTGAACGAGTGAAGAAGTGAATAATTGACCGAGTGAGTTAGTGAGTCAGCGAGTGAATGAGTGAGCGAGCAAGTGATTGAGTGAGTGAGTCAGCAAATGACTGAGCGAGTGAGTGAAGGAAAAAGTGGGTGAGCGAATGAGTGAGAAGGTGAGTGAGCGAGTGAGTGTGTGAGCGAGTGAGTGAGTGTGTGAGTGAGCGAGTGTGTGAGTAAGCAAGTGAGTGCGTAAGCGAGTGAGTGTGTGAGCGAGTGAGTGTGTGAGTGATCGAGTGTGTGAGTGAGCAAGTGTTGAGTGAGTGAATAAGCGAGTGAGTGAGTAAGCAAGTGTGTGATTAAGCAAGTGAGCGAGCAAGTGAGTGAGTGAGCGAGTGGGCGAGTGAGTGAGCGAGCAAGTGAGTGAGCGAGCAAGTGAGTGAGCGAGCAAGTGAGTGAGCGAGCGAGCAAGTGAGTGATTGAGCGAGCAAGTTAGTTGTCGAGTGAGTGAGCAAGTGACTGAGTGAGCGAGTGAGTGAGCGAGTGAGTGAGCGAGTTAGTGAGTGAATGAGTGAGCGAATGAGTGCGCGAGCTAGTGATTGCACGAGCTAGTGAGTGAGCGAGGGAGTGAGCGAGTTAGTGAGTGAGTGAGTGGGTGAGTAGGCGAGTGAGTGAGCAAGTGAGTGAGAGAGCGAGTGAGCGTTAGAGCAAGTGTTTCAGTTAGCCAGTGAGTAATTGTGCAAGTGAGTGAGCGCGTGAGTGAGTGAGTAAGTGAGTGAGGGAGCATGTGAGTGAGTGAGCGAGTGAGTGTGCAAGTGAGTGAGTGAGCGAGTAAGTGAGTGAGCAAGTGAGTGAGCAAGTGAGTGAGCGAGAGAGTGAGTGAGCGAGAGAGTGAGTGAGCGAGTGAGTGAGCTAGTGATTGAGCGAATGGGTGGGCGATTGAGTGAGCGAGTGAGTGAGTGAGCAAGTAAGTGAGTGAGCAAGTGAGTGAGCAAGTGAGTGAGCAAGTGAGTCAGTGAGCGAGTGATTGAGGAAGCAAGTGAGTGAGCGAGTGAGCAAGTGAGTGAGTGAGCGAGCTAGTGAGCAGGTGTGTCAGGGAGCGAGTGAGTGCGTAAGTGACTGAGTGAGTCAGTTAGCAAGTTAGTGAGCGATTCAGTGAGTGAGCGAGTGAGTGAGCAAGAGAGTGAGTGAGTGATAAAGTGAGTCAGTGAGCGAGTGAGTGAGCGAGCAATTGAGTGAGTGAGCGACAGAGCAAGTGAGTCAGTGAGCGAGTGAGCAAGTGAGTCAGTGAGCGAGTGAGCGCGTGATTGCGTAAGTGAGTGAGCGAGTCAGTGGGCGAGTGAGTGAGCGAGGGAGTGGGTGAGTGAGTGAGCGAGTGAGTGAATGAATGAGTGAGCGAGTGAGTGAGGAAGAGATTGAGTGAGTGAACAAGAGATTGAGTGAGTGAACAAGTGAGTGAGTGAGTGAGCGAGTGAGTGAGGAAGCTAGTGAGTGAGTGAGCAAGTGACTGAGCGAGCGAGTGAGTGACTAAGTGCGTGAGTGAGCGAGTGAATGAGTGATTGAATGGGCGAGTGAGTGAGTAAGCGAGTGAGTAAGCGCGTGTGTGAGTGAGCAAGTGAGTGAGTGAATGAGTGAGCGTCTGAGTGATTAAGTGAGCGGGTGAGTGAGTGAGCGAGTGAGTGATTGACCGAGTTTTTGAGTGAGTGAGCGAGTTTTTGAGTGAGTGAGCGAGTCAGTGGGCGAGTGAGTGAGTGGGCGAGTGAGTGAGTAAGTGAGTGAGCAAGTGAGTTTTTGAGCAAGTGAGTGAGTGAGTCGGCGAGTGAGTGAGTGGGTGAGTTAGCGAGTAAGTGAGTGAGAGAGCGAGTGAGTGAGCGAGTGAGTGAGTTAGGTATGAGTGAGCGAGTGAGTGTGTTAGCGGTCAAGTGAGTGAGTGAGCAAGTGAGTGAGTGAGCGAGTGAGTTTGTGATCGAGGGAGTGAGCGAGTGAGTGAGTGAACGAGGGAGTGAGTGTGCAAGTGAGCGAGTGAGTGTGTTAGTGGGGTTTAAGGGCCCATCGACAACAAGGTCATATGGGCCCGACCGAGCAGTATGTAGACCAGAAGGATAGATACTTTGTCGAAAGAATTTAAATAAATAGTAGAGATATAGTCATCATGAAGGAAATTCAACCGTCAAATTTCAACGAGCTTAGTAAAAGAACTCTGCAACAAATTATTCTGTATAACACGTGTCAGTAAGGAACCAAATGCTCCTTAAGATTAATTACAAGAGAAAGCGAATAAAAATCATACGAATCAGCTTAAACTTCCAACAAAATTATTATTTGTTGAAAGTGAGAAGGTATATTAACAGTGTTATATCCATTGAAAGGTAGGCAACATACATCATATAGTACCTATTTGGAAATTTTAAAGCCATACTTCCATTTACGGCTGATTGAAGCACCCTTGCTTGTCCTAACCCACGTCACCTTTAAATGCATGTTGAGAAAGCGAACTAGCCAAACTATATAAGGTGGAACATTCTTTTCAAATTTATTCACAACTTCATTACATAAATCTGTCTCAAGATATAAATGACTTTGCTCCGTTAGTGAAGTTGGGTAAGTTGAAAGGAGGAATTTTATTGCCAGGAGTGAAATGCAGACCTTTTAGTAATTTCTTTGAATTTTTTAACTTTTTACTGAAACTGTATATTTTTATTCCTATATAAGCATTTGAAAAGTTACTTTAGAATAACAAAAAATATTTTTGGCGTAATTCGCCAGGTTTACCATATTTCTTTTACAATCGGTATTCATGTTAGAATCAGTTTCAATGTTTTACAGGTTTAAGCAGTTCAAAAATACATCGAATTTTTTATATTCCCAAACTATTTTGCTTGTAACTTCAACTTAGCAATCACGAAGAAATATTACTGTCAGCTTGTAAAAAGGGAGTGAATGTGAAGGCGTGAAGAGAGAAATGGCGCCACTATGAGCTATTGATTATGGGCGTTACAAACATGGCAGCTAAAATATCTAAAAAGGGTCATGCAATTTAAGTCAGTTGTTATTTGTAGTTCATGGGTTTTCTTTCCTTGAAACTCTCTTATTACCCGATTCTCTGTTTTCAGGTTTCTATTTTCAACCTTCAATATCTCTTGAAATGTTTTACTTTGGTTAACGAAATGAACATTTGTTTTCTTGTCTTTTGCTAATTTCACTTTAGTAATTGTACTCAGTTCAATCATTACTTCATCAAAGTTTTCTCCTTGCCTTCAACTACCATGGTGGTCTCTTTTGTACACCCAATTCTTCTGAGTGCTTAATGCCTCTGTTTCTTTAATAATGCTTTCAGTGCTCTTTAATGGTGACCAATTTGGTGATTCCTTAGATAAAATCGATTCATTTTCCACTAACTGCTCTTTCTTTTTATTCATTTTGCAAAATAAATACTACAAGAGGAAAGCTTTAGTTATACAACCAGTATGTGTATTTAACATTCATAACAAAGTTACAATATTGTGACAAAAACGACAAAATCCAGTCCGGTTACTTTTCTATCACTCTATTATCTTCTAACATCTTACTTCAAATACATAGTCTTCTCATCCTTAACACAGTCTTTAGTCTTTCGGGCTGTCATAACTTTCGCTTTTCACAAACTTGCTCAGTGTTTTTAATGTCTTTCTTCACTTCCTCTCTCTCTCTCTCTCTCTCTCTCTTTCTCTCTCTCTCTCTCTCTCTCTCTCTCTCTCTCTCTCCCTCATACCCTAATTGTGACATTACAGTCACCCATGACGCTTGTTGAATCTTCTTATTCGCTGACACACTGACCTATTCATATCCGTAAGTCAACTCTAAAACTCACTGTTCTGCTCTTCTCTAACTTCCTTATATCCTGGGGATGACGTCACAGGACCTTTCTCGAGTTACACAAATATACGCACCGGAAATGACGCAGCTAGAAGTGTTGCGGACGTTCTTGAAACCCTTTTTGTTTCTGCCGCTTCGACTGTTGGCAGTTACGTACACACAGCAGTCGCGCAAGGCAGTCTGGCCCTGAACGTTTTTGCTCCCTCGCCGGCACTGCATGTGGTGTGAAGTAGCTTGGTCCCGTCCGTCTTTTACTGTGCACCGAGCCCGATGTCACAATTCTATTAGCGTAGCGGCAAGATTGGCAAGTATCCATCAAGCTATACAGTTCTTGTGAGTGCTATTTTCCCCCGAACCTCCCCTCATTCACCTATCTAAGACGAAGGGTTTAATGAACTCATGCTATCATCTTTTTTTAGCTACATAACTTAACTTTTAAGGAGCACATGAGGTTCCTTTCGCACTGGGCCCCTTTGTTCCATATGGTAAGGTCCGGGATGCCCATTCCTTTATAGAGCTCTCGTTATCCCACCTGTGAGATCTGAAACATGGCCGCAGGTTCCTGTTTGCTGCTACTGCAACGGGCACAGAGTAAGGGACTTCATGATCCTCCTCCCTGTGAGACTACTCCATTAAGCCCCATTCTCTTCTACATGTGCAGGATGAAATTAGGCCTCGCGCCGGGACTCATTGGCACACTAACGGAGTGCCTCATTCGCCTCATCGGCTTCCCGGCATAGCCTGTGGGCACGTCCGCTAACACACAAACAATTTCAACACAACACAACCCATCCAAGACGTTCTTGCACTTCCAAATTAAAACAGGAACTTTAATCAGATAATTTTTGGAAGTGCACAACACCAGCGATGCACAAGAGCCATTGGACCCTGACAATATCCGTCAAGTTCTACCTCCTTCCACTCATTTAACCCAGTCACACCGTCATCCTACAACCCCCACATCCTGTTTGTCAAGAAGTTAAGCCCTGTCGAGGGCAGATACACGTGTAACACTCCTTCGGGGTGCCCTCAGCCTGCAATCATGACCATCATCATCATGTGATAACACGTTTGGCAGCTCAAAGAATAAAATAATCAAGACTGTACACTATGTGGCCAACATCTTGGAACATGCTCAAGCTGGAATACATATTCCAGTTTGGCTTATTCATTTGCCAGGTACAGGGGCTCTAATGACCTAGCTGTCGACGGGCCCTTAAACCCTAACCACTCACTCACTCACTTTGCCAGGTACCTAAGTACACGGAAGTGCACGGCGAGAAAGTAAGCAGATAACTCAAGGAAAAATAATAAGTAATATCATACGAGTCTAATATTTACCCAAAGAGATTATAAGGTTGCGTGGTATTTAATAGAACCATTTAACTCTCCGTTAGCCGAGCGCCCTGGCAGAACACCGTTAGTCGCACGGGGCCTGGCACGCCATAATGATGATGATGGCGGTGGCGGTGGCGGTGGTGGTGGTGGTGGTGGCGGCGGCGGTGGTGGTGGTGGTGGCGGCGGCGGCGGTGGCGGTGGCGGTGACGGTGGCGGTGGCGGTGGTGGTGGTGCTGGTGGTGCTGGCGGTAGCGGCGGCGGTGGCGGTGGCGGTGGCGGTGGCGGTGGCGGTGGTGGTGGCGGTGGCGGTGCTGGTGGTGCTGGTGGTGGTGGTGGTGGTGCTGGCGGTGGCGGTGGCGGTGGTGGTGGTGGCGGCGGCGGTGGCGGTGGCGGTGGCGGTGCTGGTGGTGCTGGTGGTGGTGGTGGTGGTGCTGGCGGTGGCGGCGGCGGTGGCGGCGGCGGTGGTGGTGGTGGTAATAACGATAACAACACCAATAATGATGATGACGACGACGATGATGATGATAAATTTGACAAGCATGTGATATTACCTACAAAATGCATGTTATTGTGCCATAGGTTGCTTTCATCCTCTTCTTTATGATCATGCGATTTATACAAATTGCCATACACGTGCAAGGCATCATCATCACAAGGTAGATGATACACTTCTTCCAAATCCTTGGGATTTCATACTCCTGTTTGTGGGATGTAGTAGCATACTACTTTCAGTGACAAAGCAATATTGCACAACTAACGAGAAAAAACCATACGGCGTCAGTAATATGTAATGAGAGTAAGTGCATAGAGTTTGGTTGACCTCTGCAACACATAACTGCCGATTAGACCTTCTTGCAGCTAAAAAAGTAAACAGATATGGTCGCTCCACCAAACAGTCAAGTAAGGTGTAATATAAGGGGCCCTAGTTAGGTGGTTGCGTGGGTGCGTTCGTTCAAAAAGTAGAACCTTTAAATAAACGTAGGTGTTTCCCAGGCTCATAGCAGCCAAATCTCGAGTTCATGGACAGACAAGGTGCACTGACCCTATAGCCAATCATGGTGACTTCACGTCCTCAAGTAAAAATGTGTGCCATGCCATGCCATGGGCGAGAGAAATGAGGAGAAAGCACCTAACGCTTTGGTTCCAATACTGAACATCATCAGTACACCTCTCCTTGGCTGGACTGGCCGATATGTGCTTGTATCCAAGAGGTGCCTTCCCCTAATGACCTTGGACGATTGTCATATTATGTTCCATGGCCCATGCACGGCCTGTTGCGCTGCGTTCTTCTCCCTTCTTTCTCCCTGCTTGACGCGCTAGTGTCTCAGTCGCCTTTCACTTTTCAATTTTGGCACTTTTTCCGCATCTTTGTGTTTCAGTGGTTATTGCATCCATTTAACCAGATTTCATTCTTCTTTTTCTTTTTCATCTTCCATTGCACTGATCTGTTCTTCCATTTTTCCTCTTTGTGTCTCTCACCGCTCTTCCTGTGCGACATCTTTTTGGCTCCGGTGCCTCCCAACTCATGGGGGTTGTGCTCTTCAGGATTTAGGTGTTGCTGTGTAGGAATATTTTCTTCATAAGAAAATGCTTTCTCCTCAACCAGCAAGGTGATGACCACCTAGAAGTGTTTACCTCATGAGACATGTCTGCTTACACAATTTTGAACACTCTTGTCTGAAATATTAACCAACAGGATCCCTAGCCTCTGTTATGTCACTTGCTGAGGTACTTACTGCTGCTCGCTTGTGTATGCATATCTATCTTCTTTATTTGGTTTCCTCCTTTTATGTGCAAATCAGTAAAAATGTTCCTGATTCCTTATCTACAAAAGCAACTGTGGTCTTCTTTGGGAGCACCAATTTACCTTTATTCCTTTGGTCTGTGTGATCTTCTCTAGACTTCCTACCTCTGTAGCTGAACTCCTCAGTCACATTTGCTTCACTTCCTTCTGCTCTTGCTCTCATGCTGGATACTCTGTAACAGCGAACATATTCCTCTCAACATTCTCTCATTGCTGAATTTTCCTTTCTTGACTGCCTCACCCTATCTCTTTCCTCATTCCCTATTTGATACATATTGCTGGGTCCAGCTTTCCCGCTCTCCCATATCTGCCTTACAGTATAATACAGGATGAACAATCCTGAGCGGGACCAATCTGTTCGTGGCATGCAATTGGCCAGCAAAGCTCATTGCTATATCAGCAAGCAGGTAACAGCAAGTCCGCACTAAATCACACTAAGATTTGCTGCACAAGATATTCCTAAAACACATAACATAAACATCTAAAAATAAGAATGAATTAGTCACTTATCTCAATTCATGGGATGCTGGAACTGTTGAAATATTTGAAACATTTATGGCACCTGCTTAGGAAACTGCCCATTATACTCTGCAGTGCCCTAAGAGTAATTTCTTGATGAATATTATTTTCAAATTTATCACCAGTTATCATAGCAACAAAATGCACAAATGCACTTAAAATATGGAATTTTGTTATTGATTTTAAATGAAAATTAATGTTATACAAAAGCAATTTAAACTTGAAAAAATTTTGAATGTTTCATTTAAAACTAACATAAAATGTTCTTAAATTAAGGTTCCTAGTATTACAATAAAATGTTTTGTAAATAAATTGGAAACATGTTTCAGACATATTTGCAGTTGCAATTGCTAAGAAAATACCACAAAACTGAAGAATTTTAACTAAAAAAAAGCATGAGTTTTGACTCCTCCAAACCACTGAGTGATGTACTGTTGTTCGTAGTCACAAAAAGTTCCACTTCACTTAAGAAATTTAATGTCTATTGTCACTCTATTTGAAAATATTTGAACTGCTGTAGTCCCTATATTAGCTTACACTGTATTCAATCATAATTTTAATTCCTATACTACAGATTACACTATATGGAAATATTCCAGTATTTTCTCTAGTATTTTGACAATCCTGCACTGAGAACCAAACCAGCAACAAGGGGGTTATGCAATTTGTCAGAAAACTTTGAAATTAAAGCATGTTAGGCATTGATTGCAATAGAGTGCTGGTGTATGTTGTACTCAGTGCCAAGAAGGAATATAAGTGGTCCCCAAGAAGGTCACAGTCTCCCAACATCTTGGTCACCCTGTTACTGCCACCCCAATGCCAAGTTGCCAAATATTTATTTTGTGACCATCAAGATCATTTAGAGTTCTTACAGGTGTTATTTTTTTATTTTGCTTTATTTAAGCATTCCTTAACTAGTTAGGTCATATTGGACAATGGATAGAATGACTGAAATGGATGAATTAATGCTTAAATGAGTCCAGAATCCATAAAGTTTAAAATTACCCAACATTCGTGTTTTCACGATAACAGAAAATCCTGAAAGAAGCCTTATCTGAGTAACTCATTCTAACCAAAATTCGAAATAGGGTACTTGAATATGTGGTAGCCAGGCGGTGGGGTGTATGCGCATTTGTTGAACTGACTGAACTAGGCCCTTAGGGCCAATGGCCGAAACAATAAACCTCTTGGAATATAATGTTAATTGGAACCAATTTAGCTATCGCCCCCCCCCCTCCCCCGATGCCCTCTTCTTTACACCTTTTAGTGTAGTGTAGCCTATATCCTAAACTACCCCTCCTGTGTAGAACTCAAGCTTAAAGAGCCCAGGTAGCAACAGTATCTATAAATTGTATCAAAATTAAAAGTGTTTCCTGTACCTAATATTAACTTTAAACTATTTCACAGTTCATAGATGCTTCTTATAACATCAAGTTATATCTTATTAAGGCTTATGAACTAACTCTTGTAGTTCTATTACTCTAAACTTCAATACTGTTTACAACTGCTATATATCAATGTTTATTAGTACACTTTATTGAAGTTTATGGATGTCTACTTGCTCCTAAAAGTGTATACTTGTTCATTCTATTAAAAACTTATCACACTTCCTACAATATCAGCTTACAGTATACTAATGTTTTTTGGTATTTCTTATGATATAGGTTTATGATCTCAAAGCTTATGAACTCTTCCTATTAAGTGCTTACCAGCATAAAAGCATTTCAGTGGGCACAAGATCTGCCCAATTCTATGAACTCACCATTTGGCCTTCACAAAGCAAGAATTTTATATTTGTATTCTAATACCTATAACAGGTAGAGGGTACTGCTTCAGCCGTATCTTAATCAGGGATTCTACATGATGAGTGTAAAAAATATCTCCTACACAGTTGTTGTCACTAATAGGCCATTGTGCTGATAAAAAATAATGGAGCCATCTAGCTTCTTGGTGATATAGATGGTTTATTATTTCACTATCATACAAACATTCTGGGAACAATATTCTAATGCCTTTTTATCTCAATTCAAATGAATTTAGTAACAATTTAATGTTAAAATGTCATCCAAAGTTTAATTTCCAATAGAGATTTGGCAATGTCAATTGTTCACACAATGTTTGTGCAACAGTGAAATAATAAACCAATTATAGCCATTCATCAAGAACCTAGATGGCTACAAATATGTAACACAAAGTATTTCTTTTTCGGTAAAACAATTCATTATTGTAATTGTATAGGACATCCTTGTTACATTCATTATGTGGGGTCCCTGGTTAACGTATGGCCGAAGCTGTATCTTCCACCTGGTATATATCTGCTAAAAATCAATGAAACCTTTGAACTATTGAAGGAGTGTCAGCTTGCACACCCAAAATCAGTATGCTTACTGTTATAGGAAAGTAAAAGATGAAGCTCTCAGCAATTGCAACATAGAATTACATCAATTGGTAAAACTAATGAGATCATACAGTACTAAGAATTTTGTACAGAATTTTAGAGCATTATGACTTAACAGATTTCTTTTTTTTTTAAATTGTGAATTTTTCCCTTCACCTCGTAAAGACAAGTGTTGAAAAAGGCTTGTCCTCCCATAAAAAGTAGTGTAACTGTGGTTAGAAAAGAATTACTTAGGAAGATTTAAGTACTAAACTTGTTTAATGAAGTTCGAGGAAGAGTGTCTTCTGAGGTTCAGCAAAAAAGGTTTTGAATTTCCAAATTACATTCAATATGTCTGAGAAAACCTAATTCACTATATTTTTAAACATAAGGATTTAATTATTTTTGTACAATGGATACCCAGTAGCCACCTTCATGACTACAGGAGTATAATCTCATGCATGAAATGATGCAAATCACCCTGAAGGTACAGATTACAATGATAGAAAATTGTAATGAGATGAACAGTGTGAGTTATAATCTAATTTAGCAGACAGTAAGCCAATTTTGGGTAAGCTGCCACTGAATGCAAATAAAGGCTGCTGGGATGCATGTCAAATATATTTTCAAATGTTACAAAATAACTACTTTTATTTACAGCAAAACCTGATTTCTCCAGACTAACTGGTACTGAAGGCAATCCAGAAAATCGAAAATCCAGATAATCTGGGTTATATGGGTAATAAGCAAAACAAAATTCTTAAATCCTTAAATAAGCAGACTTGCTTTTTATGACAATAAAAAAAACTGTCTTGTACCATTATGTACAGTGCATAGGATGTATTGTTTACAAGACATTACAAAACATAAAAACCTTAATCGCATACAATCACATCATTTCTTAACAAAGAATTGATCCACAGTCTTATGTTTTAAACACCTGTAGCGTTTGAACGAAGTACAGTCATTATCATTAATGGTTCAGCTGCAGTGGTGTCGGGCTGACACTTGAAGTATACCATAATGTTTGTCAGCTGGTGGGCAGTATCTCCCAATTCAGCAGCTATTTTCTTCAATGTTTCTCCTTTATCAATTCAATTAATAGCATCCAACTATTTACCCATTGCAACTATGATCTTCTTTCACTCTGACGTCACATTAAACTTGTACATTGAATTACACTCCCAAACACTTTGATAACACACAAAAACAATCCAGTTGAAACACACATGATAAATTTAATGGCATGTGCCATTTGAAAACAGTAGAAAAACTAAGAAGATTGACGCAGGTGTAGTGATGGGTAGGGATCAAAGTCAACGCTTTCTTCCGGCGCTATTTATAGTTGATGAGACATAGCATGTCAGCACTGTGTGACACACTACTAAATCTTTCTTAAACTCAACAGGTAGCATTTTACAGTAAAGTATAGTATGTATTACTATAATTTACTGTGTAGTTTATGCAGAATCATATTATGAATTAAATTAAGAAGCGAATATTTGGTGTACATACATATTGTTATGTTCTTGCTAACACAGTTAAATTTATTATCTAATGTGAACATAAAATTTAAATATACATTGTATATACAGGCTGCACCAAAATTAGACCACAAACTTTGGGAGCTGATAGATAATATTATTTTAAACACTTTCTGTTAAGGAAATTTTTGTGCTACAGTGCTTCATTTAAGCGCTAGATGAGTTAATGTCATAGATTACTGCCTCCCACCCAGCTTAAGTATTTATGGCAAAATCAACAATGCAAATTAGTATTGCATTTATCTAAGTAAGGCATACAATCTTAATCCAAGAAGCAAACACAGAACACATAAACAAAGCACAAACATCTCATTGTTTTTCAGTTAATTACAACTTTACTATTCAAAATTAGACCGAAAATGTTTGAGAGGTAGAATCAGAACTGAAAAATCCAGTGCCACAGCTGGGATTTGAACCACAGACCCTCCGCTTACCAGGCGGGTGCTCTACCTCTACCTCTCAAACATTGCCCACATATGGCTTGTGTGTTTAAAAACACCAACAAAGTTTGTTGTCATAAATAAATAAATAAATAACAACTAGACTGACAAACTTTTCAACCAGAGAAATAGCTGGTGTCTGCAAGAGTATAGCGGAATAGAGCACGCTGATGCACTCTTTATGTTAATCGCAATGGGCATGCATTTCAACATTTGCTTTAAATAGTAAAGCTGTGATTAACTGTAAACAATCAAATGTTTCTGTTTTGTTTATGTGTTCTGTGTTTGTTTCTTGGATTAAGTTTGTGTGCCTTACTAAGACAAATACAATATTAATTTTGCATTGTTGATTCTTCCCTAAATACTTAAACTTGGTGGGAGACAGTAATCTATGACATTAACTCATCTAGCGCTTCAATGAAGCACTGCAGCAAAAAACATTCCTTAACAAAAAGTGTTTAAAATAATGTTATCTATCAGCTCCCAAAGTTTGTCCGTCTAATTTTGGGACAGCCTGTATATATACAAATCTGATACCCTTCTCTGTACTCTTCTCTTCACTGTACTCTTAAAAACAAGGTAACTGCTAAGCCAAATGAAAAAGCATTAAATTGCACATATTAGAACTTGTATTAAGTGATGTTAATAAATCACATGATACAAGGAAGTACCAGAGTTTTAACATTACAGTTCACTTCTAATTTGCTTAGTACAATAGAAGCAAATAACAAGAAAGGGCAATGGTAAAACTCTGACCCTATCACAATCCCGTCTAATGAAATTGCATTTTAATACATGAGATTGATAATATTTTGTAATAAATTATGGAAAACTTGTAAGCTGTTCTACAGTTTTTTTATTCTTTTGAAGCTATTTTTGACATACACTTTAAGCGAACTAAGGTAGGAAATATGAATATACAAGAGAGTAGCTGCTTTGATATGAGGTATAAATATACATTTTTCATTGAAAGCATTTAATTACTCAGACGAATTCCCTGTAACATCATCATAACGTGACTTGTCATTATCTTACGCCATTCCCTCTACTGCTATGTCATGTTCCATTAGATTTCACTCTCATTACTGTTGAATTAAAGTTCTGTTATCACTCGTGAAGCACATACATAAAGTGATAATTTGAAGAAAAAGAACTGTATATTAAGTATGTTATTATCAACCCCACAGTACTTCTTATGATACATTGTCTCAAATAGTTGAAGATGTTAATTTTGCCTTTCTAATATTTACTAAACACCTCCAATTGGAAGAACATAATGACTGAATAAAGATGACTCATCCTAACCAGCTTGACATATAACATGTGTTGTACTCAATATCTGGTCACTGTGTTATAGGTATCTGGTCATCCAAAGAATAATCTTAGACATGAAGAGACATATCTGACCGTTGAGATCCTTGAGGACAACCAATGGAAAGTTGTAGCTACAGATGCAAACTGGGAAACAAAGTAAGATAACTTCCATTTCTTAGATTAGCTCACTGTTCAAGTCAGACTTTCTGATGAGGGGGGGGCATTTAACCCTAGTATTACCAAGCCTTATTTCATAACTTAGATTACCAGAAGGGGTGTACTTTATAACCACCTCTAGAAACAATATGTTTGAGCAATTTTTAAAACAAAGTTATTTTAAAATTGGGTCTTATATCTTATCATGTTTATAACGGTAATATTTAACACTGTATAGCCATTACCTTTTTACTCTTTTACATGAATCACATTAGATATTGTGCCAATCCTTATTACAGAGTTTATACTATCAACGGAGGTGACCACCGCTGGTAACAAGATATCTCAGCAATTTTTAAAACAAATTTGCATTAAAATTGTGTATTATATCTTGTCATGTCTGCTTCTCAAAAAGATTAACAATGAAAAATTTGAAACAAATACGCAGTTCAGCAGTAGAAACAGTGATTGACAATAACTATTAACTTGCCTTTAATCAAAAAATTAAAAGAGAAAATTTAAAAAATTACAGAAGGTGGGCATAAAGTATCCCTCGCCCCTTTGGTTATGCAAGGGTTAAGCTTGTGTTATATTTATGGCAATAATGGTAGTAATGCCAGTGGTGGTAGTAGCAATATGTATTTTAGTGTCCTTGAGAGCACCATGATTTTTTATTTCTGAGCAGTATAGTCATATAACTCTCCCAAAACTGTTTGATGAAGTTCAGTCCATTTGTCAAATCTAGTTTTGTCTACACATCCCCTGATTAGTGTAATGCACTAACTCTCACTATTTCCGCTAACACTTGTCACATCCAATGCTGCAGGTTACACCTGAGAAGCTGTAATATTAGTATTACTTGAAGTTGAAGCCTGAGATTCAAACTGGAATGCATTACTGTCCTTACTTTTGGTAATTTTTCATCTTCTTGTCCATGCTGATGAACAAAAGAACAATATTAAATACATTCAAATCAGCAAAAAAAAAAAAAAAAAAACTAAGAATAGCAAAACTTAAATAATAAGAAGCTAAACAGTTATCTGAAGGACCTTCATATGCTCCAAGAGCATTCTAAAGCAGTAAATATATGTTGTCATACACTTAAAGCTTTAAAATCATTTTTCTTTGCTTTCTATTTCTTTACATATTTTAGACTTCAAAATACTTCTTCTAGTGCAATTCTTAGTAGATTTCTTTGAACTTTTGCACACATATTCTTAAATAGTTGCTTCATAAAACCTGGTATTTTAAATGCTCTAGCTAGAGCAATTTATTTGTTACTGAATTCTGATTCTGAAAATTATTAATAATTTGAGAAAAAATGGCCATCAATGTATTCAAAAATGTTTTTCTCCAAAAGTATTTAACATAGCTAAATAAAAATACCAGATTTTGTAGACACATTCAAAGAATACATATCCAGAGTTTAGTTTATTTATAACAAATAATTTTTTATATGAAGCATTTGTATACTGCACTAAAATAGCAGCAAACAACCCAATAAATGTTTTTTTTTGCAAAAACTATCTTTCATAGAAGAGTAGAATTTGGTAAATGCACTGGATATGCTTTGGCATGCATGCATACAAATTTTCACATCATTGTGGGAAAAGTTGTGGATTTTAGTCAATTTCACAGATGCCTCCCTATAAATTAATACCTACTAATCTTTCACTTATAAAGATTGAAGTGGTACCTGTGCATTAATTTTAAGGGAAGGTTGCTCAGCATGTAGTTAAAAAAGTTATTCTAAAAGATAATTACCACCAGTTATCCTTGGCTATGGAAGCAGTTAGTTGGTAGTTATATAAACAAACATTTGACACTTTTCAAACAAATTCTTAGACAAAAGGGCTAGTAAACTGAAATAAGAGGAGAAAATCTTTGTTACGTGGGTATTTGGGACAACCTAACCTTGTTAGGATTTAGGGCCCTAATGACCTAGCTGTCGACGGGCCCTTAAACAATACTCACTCACTCACTCACTTGTTAGGATTTAAATAGAAGAACATGTGACAATTATCAGAAGTGATGAACAGTAATGTGAACTAATAGAGAAGGCATTAAAGAGCAAATAAACCCATACTATGTTAGGCTTAATTATTCATTAACATGGTTGCTACAGAAGGGTTCTACTGTGATTCAGTCAGGTGTCTAAAAGGATATTACAATTTAAATGTCGGTCTGGTTGGCTCAGTTGGTTAGACGCTGGTCTACTGATCCCAAGGTCACACGTTCAAATCCAGCCCAGACCAATGGTTTTTTAAGTGTGCTTAAAAATGGCAGCTCCATGTCAGTAGATTTACTGGCATATAAAAGAACTCCTGCAGGACAAAATTCTGGCACACTGGTGACACTAATATGATCCTGGCAATTGACAGTGTCATTAAACAACAAAATAATTCTTTTTTTTATAATTTAAATAGTAAACTTGTTCCAAAATGTCTATATGAAAATGCCCTAATTTTAAGAAATAAGTTCAAAGAACCAAAACTGGGGAACCATAGGAAAGTTGAGTGAGACCAAAAGTAAAAATGTTTGCTGTTTTGATGGATAAAGCCATATTGACATCTCCTTTATATTAAATTTCTCATTAAATTGCTCCTCTGCTGTGTATCAAATAAACAGTATACATAATATGCACTAATTACCTATAGGTTTGCTTATCTATTTATTTATTTATCTGCCTGCCTGTCCATCCGTCGATCTGTCTGTCCGGCTGTCCATCCATCTGTCTGTCCGTTGATCCATCTGTCTGTTTGCCTGCCTACCCAACCACCTACCCACCAACCTGCCTACATGCCTACCTACCTACCTACCTACCTACCTGTCTGTCTGTCTGTCTGCCTGCCTGCCTGCCTGCCTGCCTGCCTGCCTGCCTGTCTGTCTGTCTGTCTGTCTGTCTGTCTGTCCACCTGTTTAGCTACCTACCTACCTATCTGTCTGTCTACCTGTCTGTCTGTCTACCTGTCTATCTGTCTACCTACCCACCTGTCTGTCTGTCCACCTGTTTAGCTACCTACCTACCTGTCTATCTGTCTACCTACCTGTCTGTCTGTCCACCTGTTTACCTACCTACCTGTCTATCTGTCTACCTACCTGTCTGTCCACCTGTTTACCTACCTATCTGTCTGTCTGTCTGTCTGTCTGTCTGTCTGTCTGTCTGTCTGTCTGTCTGTCTGTCTGTCTGTCTGTCTGTCTGTCTGTTTATCTATCTATTTATCTACTTGAAGCTGAGAAATACATCAGTATTCTGATTACATCTGCTAACATTTAACAGAAAATACTATCAACATCTGCACGTCTGGTGCAATAGCCTTAAAATTTGTTTAAATGCAAGTATGATTAACACTTATGCAGAAATTCTATCTGATTCAGAGTATGCACTCACTTACAGGTGCTTAAATTCATAGCTATACCTCACACATGATATACACTAATGACAGCTCTTAGCAGAATAGGACTCTAATTTTTCTAGCGTACTACGTGGGTACTCTTATACATGTGTGATATGTTTAAGGTTTGAATGGATTCGTCTCTCTCCATTGCTTGGTACTAGTGAAGTTCAGATTAGTTGGACTGTTGGTGAGAATGTGAAACCTGGAACCTACAGAATAAGGCACTTTGGGAGTTACAAAGTTATTGGCAATAATGTTCATCCATATGAAGGAAGCTCAACAGCATTTAAGGTAAAATATATGAAGAATATGGCAATTTAGCTCTACCTGTGTGCCAGCTGAACAGGAAACTATAGTAATAGGTTGAATAGGTTAGTTATTTAAAGCAGACTCTTTTTTAGTTCAAAACTGGGCTGATTAATATGCATTATGGTAGTATTGTTTGCTGTACAACAGTGACTTGCCTTTTTATAAGGGTATAATTCAATTTACTACATTAGCAATAGGGAGATATAATAGATATTAGAAGCTAGAATACACACTAAGGGATATAACAATAAGCATTAAGTATTGGTTGTATTAAAGTTAGAAGGCACAGAGCAAATGGCATTGTTATTTATAAAGCTATTTCTTTTTATTTTGACTTAGCACTTTCTTTGCTTTTTACTTCCAGGTACATAGTTCCAGACAAGTATGATACTTCAAATTTCAGCATTAATCGAATATATGTTAACATAAATGTCATAAAACTTGTAAGTTGAAGTGATAATATTTTCAAAAATTAAATATTGGAAAAACAAGATGAGCAACTTTTATCTGTGAAGATTCCTAATTGCCCAAAAATGTACCATAGTATTGGGGTACTGTGTTCCTCAAAGGTTTTAAACAGGACATGAACACCAATAATACCACATAATTATGAGAATAACATCATCACAACTTCAAATCTTTGCTTGTGCATATTCATATTAGAACCCACTCAAAAAACTCCCTTGGCAACAATCAGTAATAATAACCACAGTAGAGACCTTTATTTTACATATTTGCAATAATGCTAATTTTGCATGAATTATGTGACTTTATGTGAGTGGTAGGAAATGTTCCTTCAGACTCACTTAATCATACTCTCAGTTCTTGATTAATCTCTCTGGCCCACCTAGTCATTTTAACCCATTCTCAATCCCCAGCATTTGGCATATGAAATAGTGCTTAAATGTTGTGGCAAGTATGAATATGAGGCAGCAGCATGCTTCTTGATATTGCATGATGTTTGATCCAACTCCCTTCATATGAACAAAGTGTAACCTCTGAATTACTTGAGTTAGAGAAATGGGATTAACCTTATGTAATTTGGTTCAAGTTCTGCCATGGGTAAAAGCTTCAATGCTAGAGCATATGCGATAGACAGATAAACTAAGTTAAAACAGAAATATTTTAATTATTCCACAGAGAAATGTGCCCCTCAAAGTATTGTGTGAGATTGTTTTGAACGTCATTATGCGTACAAATTTGTCACTTTTAAATTATTGAATTATAATGGTGAAATAAATTTTAAAAATATATTTAAATTATTCTAACATAATTATAATAATACTAGCTGAAATACCCGACATTGTCCATGGTCTAACAATTTATTCCTACAACTTGTAGACTTAGGTTGCACCTACCCAATAGCCTTTTGTTTCTTTGGAAACATTTTAAAAAATTATTTAATATGCTTTAACAAAGAGTTAAACCATTAGGATATTATAAAGATCAAACAAATAAACAAAATAAATGAATAAATAAATAAAAAGACACTATGCAAATGCACTGTTAAACAATCACATATACTACACAAAGAAAAGTGAGTAGAGAAAGGAATGTGAATGTAATATGTTCTATTTCTATTTCAATAATATAGAAAATTGTATGAATTGTTTGTAGAAGGATAGTTCATAAAAGAATAGTGAGAAGAACTGTGAATGTAATATGTTTAATGTGTTGAATTTCTATTTCAAACACAGAGCAAATTGTATAAACTGTTTGTAGAAGAGGGAGTAGAGAAGGACATGGGAACGTCTTATGTAAGAGAAAAGTGGTAGAGAAAACCATGTGAATGCAATATGTTCCATAATAGAATGGACAGTATAAAACTCTCTATGAAAAAACACTTAGATGCACCAATGTATGTAATTGAATCATGGCTCTGTGAGTGTAGGCCTGTAAATAAATTATTTTGTTGGTCATGTCTTTTGTTTTCCAAAGAAAAGTCGGTTTGGACTACAAGCAGATATGATTTAAACAACATATATAAAGCAGTAAAAAAGGTGCAAATATTCCTTCAATCACATCATTTGTCAGAAAGAACTGAAAATGTTTGCTAATAACAGAAGAATAGAATTTTGTTTAAGTGATGAGTATAGAAGATCCATTGATCAACATAACATGGAAGTAAGAAAAAACAGAACAATACTGTCATAATTAAAGTTAGAGATTTCTTCTGAGCTTAAAAGCCACGGTCTGCTGGAATTTAGAGGTCCAGACATTTCGTCCACACCTGCGGTGGATATCATCAGTGGCATGGTCTGATTCTTCTCGGCAAAGGTTCAGTTACAACAGAATCAAGTATCAAGTATCAACCTGGCATCGTATACTTGAGCATAAAAAAGAAGCACAAATGCAGATAAATCATGTAAGCCATTCAGCAATCAGAACTGAGAATCCCTGCCCACCTAACACACACCTCCCGCTTAAGCCCAGCCAATCCCTTGTGAGTGGTCCAGATATAAATACGGCACCTCCTGCCATCGATTCTGTTGTAACTGAACCTTTGCTGAGAAGACTCAGACCACACCACTGATGATGTCCACCGCAGGTGTGGACGAAATGCCTGGACCACTAAACTCCAGGAGACTATGGCTTTTAAGCCTGGAAGAACTCTCTAGCTTTAATTCTATCTCTGGCCGTGAAAACTTCCGACTACTCAATGCTGTCATACTTCATAAGAGCTGTCTGCTTTTTAGGGAAGCAAGGACTTGCATTTTGTGACCACACTGAGAGTGCTGAGTCATCCAATAGAGGGAATTTCATTGAGTATATAAATGAATTAACTAAATATGACATGTCTCTCAAAGAACACCTCAAAAAGTCCACTGTATTTTGTGCTACCTCGCCAGATATACAGAACGATTTAATATTCAGCATCAGCACAGTGATATCCAGCAAAATCAGAAAAGAGATTTCTGAAGCATCTTTTGTTTCTCTGACACTTCCAATGTTACCCAAAGGTCTCAGCTATTGACTGCGTTCCACTATGTATTGTTCCTACCAGGGGAACAATTGAGAAGCGTTTTTTCAAAACTCGATAGATGCACAAACTACGTTTCTGAGAAAAACGTTTTTTATATTTATTGGCAATACTAATTGGTTAGCACAGCAAATATATTAATGATGATTAAATTCTCCTTCCTGAAACTGTCATTGAATGTGAAAAAAAAAAAAATAGCATAGTTTAGCTAATGCAAATTTGGGGTTTGAAAATGCAGAGTTTTTTCGAAAACTGATAGATGCTGATTAACTTTTCTGCGAGAGCGAGAAATTAACACAGGAACATCATTAACACGTAACCCATTAACCCGGGAACATCATTTTATTGGATAACACATGAAGTTTTGTTATTTTTGTGATTTGTTACTTTTTATTTGTGTATTTATTATTTTTTATTTGTTTTCACCTTTTGATAATACATAATGTACTATACAATGAACATATTAATGTTTATAATGATTATTTCATTAGACATAAACTTAGAAACTAAGTACTACTACATTCACAATAACAATATATTTTGTTTTATTTATATAACAAACATACTGAATACACACAAAGAAATTCCAAACAATATGAATAAGAAAGCTTTGACCTTTAGTAGTATCTTCTAGTATATCTTTATAAAATTCTTTTGCAGTTTATGAAATTTCAAAAAATTTAGCTAGATTTTGAACATCCTTTTTCTTTTCTTTGCTCACTGTATTAATCTTGGGAACATTTTGAGATCAAAGCAGGAATTCGCTGCAGGACTTCCTGTGTGGTTTCATCACACCCACCTCCACAGGCAAAGCAGAATATGTATTTTGAATTTCTACACATACCTTGTGGTCTTCCTTTGATTGCTTGGAACATGCTACAATTCGCTGGGTATTCATTTTGAAAGAAAGCTTTGACTTCAGTGTTTGTTTTGCACTTTCTTTCAAGTCCTTAATTTTCCAGTCTTTGAACAACACTTTCACTGATTTTTTAATATCTGATGGTACTCATCAGGGCTCAAGATATGCTCTTTTTTTCTTAACTCTTTTTCAATTCTACCAAAAACTCTATCATTAGGCACATAACTGTGCCCACGTATAGGGTAGATATGTGAAATGTGGGAAAATTGTTTATTCTTCTCCAGGAAAGCAATAAGCATGAACATCATCACACTATTCTTGTTCTGACTAGAGCAAGAGTCTGAAAATAAACGAATGGTAGAAGGAGCGTTGCTGGATATATTTTCTTCCAGTTCCAACAAGAAGTGGTGCAAAGCTGAGGCATCCTGGTTGCAGCCTTTAGCAGTTTCAGTTTCCAACCATGTATAAAAAGAAATGTCGTTTTTGTTCTGGGTTTTAGATGGAATCATTCTGCATAGATTATACAGCCACACCTGCCTTGCATAGAATACCTTGCTAACAGAAAGTTTAGGTAGTGATTGATTCTGCTCCACATCAAAGCAAATAGTGATTGCCTCAGCGTTTTCCTCTTTCAATAGCTGATAAAACCTTTTTGAACGCAGCTTGTGCAGTCTGTACATGGTTCTTAGTTCATTTTTCTTTTCCACATCTGCCTGTCTTAATCTTCATCAGTCCCATTTTGCAGTTTGAGCATGTGTCATTGTGTGGTGTACGGAATGGAAGATTAAAGAAGTTGTAAAATATGTATTTATATTTTGAGATTGAGCACACTGGTAGATTTCTTAGTCTTCTTTCATTGCAAAGGTTGGCCCACATTTTTCTGATATTAAGTTCTGGAGGTAAATATCCTCTCCTTGATTTTGCTCTTCCATAGTGCCTTTCTCTACATCTATACTTCTTAATGTCTTGCTTTATAGCAGCAGTAACATTCTGTAATACTCCTGTTCTGCCACCTCCTCTGGTTTCCTTTGGCGCATTCCCAGATAAGTGAAATTTTCTAGCCAGGAGAGATAATCTATCCTTTGACAAGCCTCTGATTCCTTGGAAGCTTGCAGCGCATACTGACAATATTCGGCCATCATTACTTCTCACACTGTATTTAATGCTAACAGTCTGCTTTCTATTTGCAGCTTCTTTATTCACCACTCTGCGATTAGGAGATGTAATACTCATATATTTCATAAGGAATTCATCTTGATCTATTTTGTTGAGCATGGAAAGGTGTTGGTGAAATCCACTTATATCATTATAAGTCAAATCAGCTGCATCACAATGCTTATGCCCTTTACTGTTAGGATTTTCTGGAGTGCACTCGAGACCATGTGAACATGTAATTGCTGGAGTATGAACTTTCCTTGACTTGCATTTTGATTTCCTTTCCTTGTTTTTGCAATCCCTACCTCCCGCGCATTCTACGACTGGTATAGGTTCACAATCTGAGCTCCTGTCCATTGTACATAGTACAGTGTCTCAAGTAAGAATAAAAATGCCATGTAAGTACAACAAAGCTTGCAGAAAAGAATGTGAATCCAAAAATCGCAATAGTGAGATGGCAGTCAATGCCAACATGCGTTTCATAGGATTGAGGTTGCTACACCCTGGATCATAAAATCATAAAATTGCATCTATCGACTTTTGGTTTAACTGAGCTAGTGCATCTATCGAGTTTTGAAAAAACTGCTAATATTCCCTACCTTCTACACAGGACACGAATCGAATTTTGCAAAATCTGATTTCACAGAATGATGCAGAAGGTCAAAATTATGCCGATACTATATATAACTCAATTTCGTAAAATTTTGCATCTATCGAGTTTTGAAAAAATGCTCCTCAATTGAAGAAAGGTTGATCGGTTTTACAAATGCAACTACAGACAGAAAAGCTGAATCCTTTTTGAAGCATGCTTTAAGTACACTAAATGACTTTTAATTTTTAGACTAACTGATTGCCCAAACATATGATGGGGCAGTAGTGATGGCAGGGGAACATGCTGGGCTATAAGCTAAAATTTGGGAGCATGGTAAATAGGTGCTGTTTGTTCGTTGCTATGCTCATTAATTAAATCATGTTTTGCTACAATCAGCTAGCTGCATCAAAGAAGTGAAATGTTTCTTTGTTTCCCTTACAGCAGTTAGCACCTTTTTTGCTAAATCAACAAGGACAGTTCATGCTTTGGATGTAAATGTTAAAAAAAGAATTCCTTATGTGTCACAAACCCGTTGGAAATTTAAAAGTAGACTGCTTACTTCAGCAAAGGAGCTTAAGGCCGACCTAGAGGATTTATTTGAATCAATGAGTAAGAATGACAATTTTGAGTGGGATCAAGATACAAGTATGATACCGAAATTTAGATTTCCGATCGAATGGGCTTTTGAAAAAGACACGTTTTAATTTAATTGCCGGATATGAGATTTGCGATAAATATTGAGTAATAACATAAATAGATAATATAGCAGGAAGTGTTGTAAGGTGAGCAAGATATGAGTAAATAATAGTCGTTAAATTTGTAGAATAAACGCATTATTGGTTTGAAATTAACGAGTCATGACGTCATACCACATAGTTTAAAATACACGTTCGAAAGTCAAGTCTACCAACCTTAAAAGTCGCGCGATATATTTAATAAAATATAAAGTAAACATCGTTTAATCCTAAAAAGGTAATTATATATTCGAAATTCATAAAAGAACATGTTATAATAGAAAGGGACATTTCTAAATTGCGGGAAAAGGAAATAGCATTTTGGATACGAGGCTTTCTTGGATGACGTCATGACATTCAAATAGGAAGAGAACGGTTTTTCTTAGCGTGGGTAAGAGAGAAAGCGTCGGGTCAGTACTCAACCAGAGACCAGTACGGGAGTTCGTGCTGCGCGGATGTGATTGCGATGCCTCTACAGATACAATATTTTCGGCATAACTCCTGAAAATATTTAAAAAGAAAATAAACAATATAAAAAGTTGTTCTTGGGTTGTCCATTACACTTACGCAAACCCGAGATAAAGAGATCTTATGCAGAACTAGCCGGGGCGAGCTACATCGAAGGGCAACGTCACGTCACCAACGACTTCAGCTTCAAATGGCGAGGCAATAACTAGGACACAACGATATTACAGCTTCAAATTGGCTTCCCAACGTGTGGCGCCGAAAGAATGGACCAACCCCAAGACGACCAGATCAGCATCGAGCCAGCAGATAAGAAGGTGCCCAGCGTGTCAACATCTGTGAAACGTGTAGTGAACAAGTTTAAGTGCAGTTAAAGTGAAATAGTGAAAATATTGAAAATTTTGGTGAGTAGAAAAACACATGTAAATAGCTTAGAAATGGAAGACAGTGACACTGATTTTTTAGGTTTTGAAAGTCCGGAAATTGAGAAAAGTGTAAGTAGGATGGAAGAATTTAATCGGAATGTAATTGGTAGCAGAATATGCCAAGAAGTAGAAGATCAGAACGTTAGAGAAACACCTAGAGGTAGTTCAGAAATGTTTAGTAGTAATTTAGAAAGGCCAGCATTTATGTCAGAAATAGAGAATATGTTTCAAACGATAATGAAAAAGATGAGTACAGAGTTAAGTCAAAAGATAGATGAAAATAGTAAAGAATTAAGAACAGTGGAAAAGATGAGTACAGAGTTAAGTCGAAAGATAGATGAAAATAGTAAAGAATTAAGAACAGTGGAAAAGATGAATACAGAGTTAAGTAAAAAGATAGATGAAAATAGTAAAGAATTAAGAACAGAGTTAAGTCAAAAGATAGATGAAAATAGTAAAGAGTTAGGACAGAAAGTAGAGAAGGGACAACAGGAATTGGGAATGCAATTGGAAAATCAGAAGAGAGCTTTCGAAACCTTTAGGGAAGAAGTTAGGGAGGAAATTAATAAAGTTAGTAGTGAAGTAAAAGAAAATAGAGAACAGGTAGAACAGGTTAAGGGAGAATTAGAGACAATAAGGCAAGAAGTAAAGAATTCTGAAAAGAAATTAGGTCAACAAGTGAGTGAAAAATTAGATAAAGAAAGGGAAAAAGTAACATATAGATTAGACAAACAAAGGGAAGAAATTAGAGAAGAGTTACAGGGGTGTAAAGTTAGAATAGAAAGATCTGATGTAGAAAATGAAAGGCAGGCTAGAAATTTGGAGGATGTTACAGACCAAATAAAAGGGGTAGTAACAGAAATTACTCAGGTAAAAGAGGCCTTAGAAAATTTGAAATTAAATGAAAATGCATGTAATCACAACAATCTTAGTAATGAAGTTGCAAGAAACGAGGCAATACCAGGTGTATCAGCTGACATTTCGATGCAAAATAGAGGTAACAGTAATTCCCATTCTGATCTCGGAAATAGCTCAGGGATAGGTGACAATTCAAATTTACATTGGCCTAACCATGTCTTAAATGAAATGACACCTCCAGTTTTTGAAAATGAAGATTCAGATGATCCTAAAACCTTTTTAGAAGGGTTACAAGAGTACTTCACGGTGAAACGTATACCAGAGGAGTACAAGATGGTGATAGTAAGAAAATGTCTAAAGGGTAATGCTGCCAATTGGCTAGGCCTTTCTATGGGTAACAATAATGACTACAGGACCTTTAGGAACATCTTTTTAACCAGATATTGGGGAGCTAGTAGGCAGGCTAATATTAGAGTTGAATTAAGCAATGGAAAATTTAATCCTAGATTGGAGGAATCAATGGTCAACTATTTTATGAGAATAGCGAGAAAATCGAAGATGTTGGATCCTCCCTTGGATGAAAAAGATCTAATAAATATAGTTACTCCACATTTTCCGGAAACGCTTCAACACTACCTAATCATAGCCCGACCCGATAGCATTGCAGCTATGATCGAATTATTATCAGCCTTAGAAGTCAATAAGCCAAAACACGCATTTGGAAATAAATATGAAGGAAAAGAAACTGTAAATTCTTTCGGGCAAGGGGCACAGTATTATCAGAATAGAAGTGAGATTAGGGAAAGATATAAAGGACCAATACCAAGGATGGAATCATTCCGGTGGGAAAATCAAGGTAGATATAACCAGGAAGGGCATCACCAAAATAGAAATGGTAATCTAAGGGGAAGAAATATAAGGGTGAATTATATGAATACGAATAGATTTGATCGAGGTAGACGGGGACGTTATTTTGGACATAGTAGAAATTCAAATGATGGGTATTGGACAAATGGAGATAATGAGTTTAGACCGAGGTCACCAAGACAGGAAGAAAGGTATTCAAATGGACGAAATTCCCCCGAAAATGCGGAAATGGTTGAGGCCATTAACACGGTCAAAAACATGGTAGGAAGTAACCCCGATTTAATGCAGGAGAACAGAAGTAACAATTCGGGAAATAGTACAGGAGCCATACCTAAAAATCAGGGAAACGCCAGACCCGGTCAAACGCGCCTTCAGTGAGAACTGGGTATCCTAGTAATGATTGTGATAAGTACTCGGAAATAAATAGTCCTGGAAGGCAAATGATGATACAAAAGAAAAGAGAATGGAAAAATAGAATCGACGAAAACGAAAAAGTAGGAGATCCACCTAAAATCAAAATTGGAGTAAATGGAAAACAATACAATGCAATTATAGATACGGGATCAAATAGCACAGTATGCTCACAAAATTTTTATGATAATTTACAAAGTAGTGGCTTTAAAGTAATGTCTTTACCAGTTAATGGGATATATTGCTCGCTAGCTGTGGGAAAACGAAAAGAGAGAGTAAAATTTCAAGCAATGATAAATATTGAAATAAATGGGAGAATACTTGGAATTTTATTTCTGATTGTAGGAAGACTTGTGACAGATATTATAATAGGTTGTGATTGTCTTTATGCCTGGGAAGCTGTGGTGAATTTTAAAAACATGATTCTAGAAATGAAAGTTGAAGATGAGACCATTATAGTGCCTTTTGTGGAAGATAGTAGTTCAGAAACTATTGTAAGAGAAAAAGAGGAAGAAGAAATCCAAGGGGATACATTCTTTGTAGAATATGTTAAAGTAGGAGCTATGGAATTAACTGAAATAAATGTCAAAGAGTACAGAGTCGATAATAAAGAAAATGTAGAATGGGATAAAAATGATTTCATAGACAATTTGAGGGTTTCTGATGCAACTAGGTACTATGATAGGGAGAGTAGTGAAGACTTAGAAGAATTGTTGAGGGAAAAAGTAACTCAGGCTGATCAACTAAATGAACAACAGAGGGATAAATTGTTTGAAATATTAATCCGAAATAAAGAAGTATTCTCTGAGAAACCTGGTAAATGTAATATTTATACTCATTCGTTTGAGATGATACCCATCAAACCTTTTACACATAAAGCGAGAGCTATCCCTAGTACAATAAGAGAAGAGGTAGATGCAGTTATAAAGTCAATGTTAGAAGATGAGGTTATTGAGATTTCGAATTCAGAATTTGTGAATCCCCTATGTATTGTAAATAAGGCCAATGGAAAGATTAGGGTGACATTAGACGCAAGAAAACTAAATTATTGTTCCTCATACTTTCCATCAGGGAATCCAACAGAACGTGTCCTCCGAGATATAGGAATTTATTTACGTGTACTTACACATCATAATCACAAGGATTGGGTGAAATATTGTCCATTGATAGAAAAGATTATCAATCACACCATTAATGTAACTACTGGGTTTGCACCAATAAAATTAATGTTAGGAATTGAACCAGAACCAATATTGATCGGGGTACCAAAAACACTGAAAATTAATGACATTCAGTTAAGTGAGGAAGAAAGAGCGAAAATTGCTTTTGAACGAATCAAGAAAAAGGCAGAGAAGCGAAAATTAAAGAAAAAGAGTAGAAAACATAAATGGGAACCTAAGATAGAAGATTGGGTACTAGTTAAAGACCATAAGTTATCAAGTGCCTTGCGAGGTAGGAACAAAAGGATGGAATTGTTATATAAAGGTCCTGCAGAAATTATATCAAAATTTGGTTATCATACCTATGAATTAAAAGATGTTAAAAATGAAAAATGTCTGGGAAGATGGCATAAACAACTCCTTCGACCATACAAGAAACCGTGTGGTGCCTTGGGACCTTGATTTAATGTAAAAGAAAAATTGGAAGTGTCATTTGTCTATTGGCGCCCAATCAGCTTTGAGATAAAATGTAAATGTTAGCTTACTTGAAAATCATATATTGGTCAGGTACTTACATATTCATGAAAAATGCAGAATGTGAATTGCTATATACTACAAAGAGCTTAAAAATATATTGTATAGAGCTCACAATAACAGCTTCAGAAAGATTGTTAAAATGTTCATCTCTGCATAGAGAGAAAACAGAATATTTACTTTGTAAACATTTGTTAAAATATTTAGATGTATAGATAGTTATCACAGCAAGACAAAGAAAGAATTTGTCTGAAGAGTGTAATGGATTTATATAAATATATGAGTTACAATAACAAAAGTGAAAAATCACAGTGCAAGTGATAGTGAGAGCGAAGTGAGCAAACATGAACTAAAAGAAGGAAGTATAAAGAAAGACTCTTGAAATTTAACCTTTATATAAAAGCTTCACAGAAGAAACCATAACATATTGTAATTAGTATTTAAGGATTAATGTTAAGTCAAGTGTATAATTGTTTGTCATGTTAAAAAGATTAATGAGAAAATGTGTTAATAACCAATTTCAAAAACAGTGTAATTGAAAATTGTATATAATGGGAGTGTTGCCGATTATTCAAAATACAGGAGTAATTTTTAATTTTTCTTTCGGGCAAGACATTTACATTATTTTATTATGAAATAATAAAATAACATAAATGGGGGCATTTGATACCGAAATTTAGATTTCCGATCGAATGGGCTTTTGAAAAAGACACGTTTTAATTTAATTGCCGGATATGAGATTTGCGATAAATATTGAGTAATAACATAAATAGATAATATAGCAGGAAGTGTTGTAAGGTGAGCAAGATATGAGTAAATAATAGTCGTTAAATTTGTAGAATAAACGCATTATTGGTTTGAAATTAACGAGTCATGACGTCATACCACATAGTTTAAAATACACGTTCGAAAGTCAAGTCTACCAACCTTAAAAGTCGCGCGATATATTTAATAAAATATAAAGTAAACATCGTTTAATCCTAAAAAGGTAATTATATATTCGAAATTCATAAAAGAACATGTTATAATAGAAAGGGACATTTCTAAATTGCGGGAAAAGGAAATAGCATTTTGGATACGAGGCTTTCTTGGATGACGTCATGACATTCAAATAGGAAGAGAACGGTTTTTCTTAGCGTGGGTAAGAGAGAAAGCGTCGGGTCAGTACTCAACCAGAGACCAGTACGGGAGTTCGTGCTGCGCGGATGTGATTGCGATGCCTCTACAGATACAAATATTTTCGGCATAACTCCTGAAAATATTTAAAAAGAAAATAAACAATATAAAAAGTTGTTCTTGGGTTGTCCATTACACTTACGCAAACCCGAGATAAAGAGATCTTATGCAGAACTAGCCGGGGCGAGCTACATCGAAGGGCAACGTCACGTCACCAACGACTTCAGCTTCAAATGGCGAGGCAATAACTAGGACACAACGATTATTACAGCTTCAAGTATGTGCGCATATGGTTTGCTAAATGAATTGAGGGTTTTGATTTCAATTTTCCTCTGGTGGTTTTCTTACCAATATATTTCAGCACACTGATATGTTGTTTCAAGTTGCCCAGAAAAAGCTAACAGATACAGTTTACTGTAACAAAATGCTAGATAGCTTTCAATATTTTTTGTAGAATTTACAATTCTACATTCTTACAGAATGAATTTGCTCCAGTTTGGGAAGAAGTAATAAATAACATTGTTGAAGTTCTACATCAATTGGCTAAAAGAGTTTGCCCTGATGCCATGACATGTGAAGATAAGAAAAGCATCTACAGACACATATTCTGTGGAATTATTGATAACGTTTGCCAATGCATAGCAGAAAGATTTTCCAAAATCTCAAAATTGAGTTTCATTTCTCTTCTTGATTCCTTGCAATTCTTAGACTTGAAGAGAAAGTTTCCAGAAGAAGTGTTTTGTAATTTAAAGGACAATTACGGATCCTATTTTGATTTACTTGGATTAAGAAGTGACTTGTGCGTAGTGCATGCTGATGTGTAAATGAAAAAGCACAGTGTTGTTGAACTGTACCAGCACATTAAAACAATGAATCTTACCTCAATTTTTCCTTGAACCTTTAAGCTAGCAACTTTGATTTTGACAATAGCTGCAACAAGCTGCTGTGCAGAAAGGTCATTTTCTAGCCTGAAGAGGATTAAGGGCTATCTCAGAAGTACACAGCAACAAGAGAGACTTTCATCCCCAGCTATGATGAATATTGAAAGTAAACTGCTTCAGAACCTACGCTCCCAACCCAGCTTCGAGGATAATTTCATTGATGTCTTTGCTCAGAAGAGCAGGAGAATCCAGCTAAAGTGCAGGAAATAATTATTGTGAGTTGATATTCTTTCTTACAGCTATATTATTTCGTTCAAACACGAAGTTGGTCATTTGCTGTGAGTTCCAAAACACTCAGAATCTGGTTTATACTATCATTAATTTGAAATTTAATAGCAGCCAAAATGATATAAGCGACCACCTCCATAGTAGCGCAGTAAGTAGCGCACTTGCACTAGTGCGGAGGACCCGGGTTCGATCCCTGGTACCAGCATGGGGAGTTTATCCCCTCTGGGAGGTGTGGCACAGGGTGAACTCAGCCTTGTTAGGTCCTGGGGGGACCAATTGAGGAGCTACTTGATGCAGAAATAGTGGCCCCAGGTCGAGAAGGCCATATAACTGGCCGGGAGAGCTCGGGGTGCTGACCACGTCCCACCCTCCAGCACTGCACCCCACCAGTGACACCTGTAGTGGGCAGAGGTGGGGGACACAGTGGCTGGGCGGCAAGCCTTGGCCCTTCATGGGCTGTTCTGCTAGGGGTTTTATAATGATATAAGCAAAATATATTTTCACCTTACTTCCACTACTATGACTAGATATTGTGTTTGAATTAACCCACCTGTTCTATTTCTCTCTTTTTCTCATGCTCTATTTGTCCTGTTTTGTGGGTACACATAGGTGAAATTTGCTCAAAGTTTTAAGAAATTCAAATATTAGTCCAAAAATAACTTGAACCCTAAGCCTCAATTGTATAACATAACTTTTGCTGTAAGAACAATTTAAGACCTCAGCAAGTGATAATATAAGTATCAGAGAACATGTAGCCATATGCCCCATATTTACTTTCAATGCGTTTTATTGACTTAAACTTTTCTCACACCTTTGCACTTTTAAATTGCTCCACATCATGCAATATATGTTCAATTTTCTTCAAACTTTCAAGGCTGGTCCCAAAGGGAATGCGTACAAAAAATAATTGGAGTGATTTGTCGTAATGTTAATATTCAGCAATAGGTGAATTACATAGTTCTATGAAACTTGTAAAAATTATTAAAAAAATCTTTTTTTCAAAATTAATAATTTTTATTTAATAAACCAAAGCATTACAAAATGTTCTGTTCCCAATATTATTTTGAGAGTACTTATCTATAACAGAATAATATTTAAAATTATCAAGATTTTGAAATCTTCATCATGTGGAGCATTTCAGGTACGGAACTAAAAATAGGATAATAAATTTAAACGTGTTAAAGACATTACAATGCAAATTTGTATTTATATTATCCCTTGCATGTGTTATGAATGATCTGCTAATAATTGTAGAATTTGGAAATTTCAGCTATCTGTACAGTTAACAAGAGTTCAAAGTACATACCCAGTATACACACCACACTATGCCACTGGTCCTTATATTTCCTGCATTTACGACAATTTTGGAGATTCTTTTAAGCTTTCTGTGGCCTTTATTAATTTTTATGGGTAATGTACTTCTATTAACACTGTCAAAAGCCTTTTCAATATCTATAAAGATAATATGTATTTGTAAATCTTGTTCACCTTCTTTCGATTATCTACTATAAAACAAATATGTTTCCTGTCACTATTGTTTCTTAAAATGTAATGACCTTCTGTTTCTGGTAAAAATAAATGGTGGCCATTTGGATACTAAACTCAAAATTAAATATTTTCATACTTCAGTAGATTGTTATACGTAGCAATAACAAAATGGTACAACTAATATAAATTATGTTTAAAGTTGATCAATGAGTATATAAGCATTTGATTCATTCCAGAAAATCATAAAAGTGGACTTCAAGAAGTGGATTTAGATAAATACTTTGTATTAGTATCCTTATCTTTTCTACTACTAGGGTATTTAGGAAGTGGTTATTGCATTTGTTCCAAAAATTCCATTTGGAGATTTCTTCACAACTGGCTTCCTTAACCCTCAAATGGTGTTGTGGCTGTTCAGTTACATATACGACTTTGTGGGGTCAAAAATGACACCACACTAATTAATTAAAATCACATGTTTTATTTTGATTATGTCATAGACATTAATCAAATATGTTACTCTATGCATGCACTAGAATAACTTGTACTATTTTTTAACAAGATTTTCATATGAGAAATAACATTAAAAGTTAAATTTTTTGAAATTTCATAAACTGCAAAAGAATTTTATAAAGATATACTAGAAGATACTACTAAAGGTCAAAGCTTTCTTATTCATATTGTTTGGAATTTCTTTGTGTGTATTCAGTATGTTTGTTATATAAATAAAACAAAATATATTGTTATTGTGAATGTAGTAGTACTTAGTTTCTAAGTTTATGTCTAATGAAATAATCATTATAAACATTAATATGTTCATTGTATAGTACATTATGTATTATCAAAAGGTGAAAACAAATAAAAAATAATAAATACACAAATAAAAAGTAACAAAAACAATAAATCACAAAAGTAACAAAACTTCATGTGTTATCCAATAAAATGATGTTCCCGGGTTAATGGGTTACAGTGTTAATGATGTTCATGTGTTAATTTCTCGCTCTCGCAGAAAAGTTAATCAGCATCTATCAGTTTTCGAAAAAACTCTGCATTTTCAAACCCCAAATTTGCATTAGCTAAACTATGCTATTTTTTTTTTTTCACATTCAATGACACAGTTTCAGGAAGGAGAATTTAATCATCATTAATATATTTGCTGTGCTAACCAATTAGTATTGCCAATAAATATAAAAAACGTTTTTCTCAGAAACGTAGTTTGTGCATCTATCGAGTTTTGAAAAAACGCTTCTCAATTGTTCCCCTGGTAGGAACAATACATAGTGGAACGCAGTCGATAGCTGAGACCTTTGGGTAACATTGGAAGTGTCAGAGAAACAAAAGATGCTTCAGAAATCTCTTTTCTGATTTTGCTGGATATCACTGTGCTGATGCTGGATATTAAATCGTTCTGTATATCTGGCGAGGTAGCACAAAATACAGTGGACTTTACATGAAAATTAATCAAGGTACATGAATATTTTAAAAATATATTATGAACATGATAATTATAACCAAATTTTAAGGTGTTGCATTAAATAGTTGCAGTTACATTATACATAATAAAGTTTAAATTTAAATATCTTTTAGCTTGATTTCATGTGTCCAATATTTATGACAAATCAATATCTCTATGCTCCTTCCACACTGCAGAGTGACAGGTTTGGGAGACTGGTCGATCGCAGTCGACACAGTATTGGTTGGTCTTCCCTTCAATTGAATGGGGGTACAATGTACATTGTGTCCTCTTTAATTCTTGAGCAATTATTTGCACTTCAGGAGAAGGCCTTTTAGGCCTTCGTCTATTGCGCAGCACATTATAATAGAGTTTTAACCAATGAGGGGTTTAAATCCTCAGAGATTTTAACTGCACTACATTTCAAAGACACTACATTGTTCCAGAATTGAGTGCTTACTATGGCCAGACAATTTAAGGGCGTCCAAGGAATTGTGCAAAACAAAGGTTATGCTTGACACCTAAGGTCCAGTTTCACTGGTAACAACAGCCATGACATTATTGAAGGTGATAGCCATTGCATTGTTAAAGAAATTGAGTCAGAAGTGGGTGTCAGCATTTGGAGTGCTCAAACCAGTATCAATGGACACCTTAGCTTTAGAAAAATTAGTTGAAATAAAAGACATCATATGCCCATCACAGATGCCATTCTTCTCCAAGACAACGCTAGGCCTCACAACATGAACTGGAGGATATGTACTGGGAAGTCCTTGACAACCCTCCCTACAGTCCAGCCTTGTTCCCCTGGACTATGTTTTTTTTTTTTTTTGGCGCCCATGGTATAAAATTTAGAATACATAGGAAACCCATACATGTAGATAATTACATAAAGAAAAATGGATGCAATGCAATTTCACATCAACTAGTTGCCTTTAAAATAGGATTCACCATTTATGCAATGTCCCGTTGAGTAAAGATGAGTTTTTAAAAGAGCAAGCAAAAGCACATACAGGAAATAGTAGCATTACATAGATGTCACCTGACCATCTTAAAGAATGTGTTAAAAAGAAGCAAACTCAAGATAATTTCACAAAATACTACATTAACACCACTTACAAACAAACTGGAAATATAAAAAGTTCATCTACCATCCCTGGGCTTTTAGGAAATTTGAAAAAATCTTCAAAAAATTAAACACAAGACTAGCAACACAAAAAATATTCAGTTTGAAGAACCTGCTAAACAACCCACTTAAAAATACACACTCTCCAACACTCTGAGATCTGAAATTTACCAGATCAGCTGTGAGAGTTGTGAAAAAAGCTTCATAGGAAACACTAAAAGCAATTTGGAAATCAGACTAATGGAATGCCAGAGAAACATAAAACTGAAACAAACCAAAAGGTGTGGTGTGTCACACCATTTTTGGATAGAAAACCACAACATAGGACATATTATAAAATTGTTAAAATCACTTATTTTACCAATAGAATTGAACTTTGAGCCCTGGCACTGGGTGGCAAGAGGACCATGGCAGCAGACAGCTGGAGGAGGAAGAGCAGTCACACGCGGATGAGGAGATCGAATCATCTTAAAAATGTTCCACTTTTTTCAACATTTTGAAGCGAAAATAAATGACAATAGATACTTCATCAGTACCTTTATCACTCTACATCTCCATGTAAGTGAAAAATATTCAATTTTCTGAAGATAAAATGTGTACATTAAACAAAACAGAAAAAAGAAAATTGTTGATGGTAATATATGTAATTTATGGTTATGTTAGGCATGCTCAAATTGTTTTGAAAAGCAAATACAATAGCCTCCTTCTGAATATAATGTTGGTCTGAGTGGCTCAGTTGGTTAGACGCTAGCCTACTGATCCCAAGGTCGCAGGTTCAAATGCAGCCCAGACTGGTGGTTTTTAAGTTTTAAAGTATAATTATTTATTGTCACATAGAGTCATAACAAAGTGATAAACATAAGTGTAAAATAGTACCAGAGCATTATCAAAATACAAAACAAAATAGAGATTCCAATAATATAAATTTAAGAATATATTGGTGATTTTCAACCATGTCCTTATAAAACTCTTCTGCTCCTTCTGAAATTTCAAAATGCTTCATAAGCTTTAAAACATCCTTTTTCTTATCATGGGTGACATTAATTTTTTTTGGGAGGGGGGAGATTTTGCTTACAGCCCTACTGCAGCTCCTGGACTTCAATACTTAAAGCTTAACAGAACTTCCAGTATAGGTGTCTGATGCTAACAGCATCCCCTTATTTTTAGATTATTCTTAACCCATCACCCATTGCATTTTAGTGCTGTGATATCTAGGTACCTTAGTAATAGCTTATCCTCCGTCTGATGTGACATTACGTTGGAGGATGTTAAAAAAAATAGCTTATCCTGGTCAATTTTGTTTAAACTATTTGAGGTCATTGTGGTCTAAGAGTGTTCTTTCCAGGAAGTAGAAAATATTATAATGGGGCTTCACTTTACTTGACAGCGATACAGATTTTCATGGTTAGCATATGTTACAGCACTTGATCTTATAGTGTAAGCAATGGTTTTCTTACACTTCTCGTTTACAGTTTATAAGAAAAAACCTTCAAGTGTACCCAGCATTATTTGGCAGGCTAGGATAACTTTGATTGGAAATATGTTGGAAAGGTTTGTTTTTGGCCAGAAATGAAGGAAATTAACATATCTGTCAGAGTGTATCATTCCACAGACTTATTTTTCTTGCATTAGGGTTCAACTTTGTAATGCAATGCTCTTTAAAAAGTTACTTTGTATATACTTTTGTAAATACTTTTAATGCTTATAAACAATTTACAAATTTCAAAGTAGTTCAACTGAATAAAAAACTGTAAACACATTAGAGGTCTGCATGGGCTCGGACCAAGCCCTCGGGCCTAGGCCCGGCCTGCAGGCCGGGTTCGGGCCTAATTTGAAAAAAGCTTGTCGTACTCGGGCCGGGCTCGGGCCGGGCTCGGGCTGGACTAGGATCGGGCTTGGGCCGGGCCCAGGCTTGAAAATTAAGGGAATAAAAAACTGAAAATGGATTTTTAAAATTTTTCAGCCAAGTTAGCTGAACATTTATTTTCAATGCTGTCTTATATCAGCATTAGAGAGTTTTGAATTTTAGTGTGATATATCCTTCAGTTTCCGAGTTACGAAATGTTGAATCTGGGTTTTATTATGTTATGCCAAATGCTCTACACGACAAAATTAAAAAAATACCTATTTTTAAGGTTCTATTATATTTATCTGATTATAATGTACAAATCTTCCATACAAATTTGTTTTATTAGCCTCAGCTCAAAAGACAATAGTTTCTAAAGTTTGTCGCCTGAAATTTCTAGTATAAAGTTTTATAAGCTGCAAGTTTCTTTAGTAACTCAAAAGCGTTCAAAAGAAAAAAAAAGTAAATGGCAGATTTAGTTGTTTGTGTTTTGGGAATGATATGAAGAATTGCATGAAAACTGCATCGTGTGACATTTTCAAAAAGTGAATATGGTGAAAACATAATTTTCAAAAACCTTAAATTTTAAAATGAAAAACATTGCTATTCTGCATTTTTTGGGTACATTATGCAACTAAGTATTTGTAATATAAAAACTCAAAACACATTTAGTATTTTTAAAGCCATGGAATACAAATGTAATGTTTTGCCAGATTTGTGCTAAATTTCAGTGGTACATTCACTTAGGAGGCAAAAAATAATGTATCATATTTCTTGGTCACCTATGTGGAAATGCCAAGAATAGCACAATTACAGCAGCATTTCTTTACTAGGAATTCTAAATTATTATTCTGCTGACACGTTTCAAATGCTGCTACTGATGCTAGTCAAAGCACAGAATGAGAGGGTTTGCAACTATATTATTTCTCACTACTCGGCTGCAATTCAGTCCATTCCACGTATAAAATCTTACACTCTTATCTCGAACCCAAGGCGTATTTGATTCTTTTATACTCCTGGTAACGCATGTTTCCTCCTGCTTTGTAAAGTGTAAACACAGCATCAATGTTTATACTGATACAATTTCAGTTTGTTTTGTGGCTGACGCTGTAGTAATGTTAGTGCATCATTATTGTTCAGCATTTCTCCAAATTGAAACATTTATTTTATTATTATCATGACATGAATCACTATATATATCAGACATAAGGGCCATTGCCCATTAGTCAGCATCACCAAGTTACAACATACAAGTTGTGATACTTTTATTTTTCATAGCCCTTCTGTCTTACAACCAAGTTATATGTAGGAAAAAATATCTCGTCAGCATTTGATACTGGTAACCAAAGACATTGAAGGGACTTTTCGTAGAAAAGGTGGTAGCATTCATCAAGTGCGAGTACTGAAAGAAATTTTAGAGCAGCAGGATTCGTTATTCAAGAACGTCGAACCAACCTGAGCAGCCAGTGTGTGTATTCCATTCTCTTTCTGCACGACAATTTGGGTCATTAAACATGGTGAGTCCTTAGCCCAATAACTTATAATTAATGAGTACTTTGATTTAAAACATGCACAGGCAGGCGCGGATCAGGGGGGGGGGGTGCTAGGGGGCCCGGCCCCCCCCCCTCCCCTGTCATATCTTACTTTATTGCTACAAATGCTATATGTATGTTACCTCATCATTACGCAAAATGGACAAACCGATTTCTATGAAATTTGGTATAGGTATGTACTATCTTTAAACATTGTTTCTTTCAGTTAAATATTTAGCTAGTCATGTTTTAGCATGAATTTAATTGTTAAGAAGTGGTAGTGGACCGGAACCGGGCACCCCCATCGAATATTTCTAGATCCGCGCCTGTGCACAGGCATGCACATATCCATCGTAGAAATAATTATAACCAGAGACCGGAACTTAGGCGGAATGCCTTTTTAAATGCGTCAAATTTATCTTCAATTTGAAAGTGAATCTGTACGAATTATACCTTTGTGATTGAAATGCCACAGTTTTATATTGCCCTTTTCTGCCTTTTTAATATGTCTATTTTACAAAATATATGCTTTTTGTTGCCTTTATTTCATTATTTATGTATTATTTATTAATTATTAAACATTTTCTTCAGGTACATTTTATTTCAACAACTGTTAGACCGTGGCAATGAAAGTTACTTCGCCGAATGTATACTATTGTCTTTAAGTTGCAGACGACATAGACGTCCCTCATTCAATTCATTATTTTCTTTGCAACAATGAGTGCTGCCGCGCAAATAAATGTATAGATAAAGAAAGCATTTGGATTATCACGTGTGTTTATTTTAAAACGCAATAATGAGCAGGTACGGGTCTAACTTTGATTTTCTTTCAGTTTTCATTGCGACGTTGTAGCTAGCAGCTAGGTGCCGAAATTCAATGTTCTTTACGCACTAAATTACACAGTTATGTTAATACTTTTGGATCCGGTATATTTTGTACCGACGGTAAAGTACTCACATGCAAAATACGCGAGCAGTCAGTGAACTACGTATTTTATAACACAACATATCGGCACAATCAAGCAGTGCTACAGGCAGAAGATTCCTTTGCTTCCAACGGTAATTGCAACATCGAGTCAAAAATCCCAGTTTGCATTCGACTTATGTAGCTTTCTTCAGCGCCAGAATCCCTTTCTGGAAATTACAGAATCCTACATTATCACAGTTTTTGGAGAAGTATACTAACCAATCTGTACCTAGCGAGTCAAGTTTGCGAAAATGTTACTTAACCGAATGTTACGATGACACAATGAAAATAACTAAAGATAAAATGAAAAATAAGATGATCTGGGATATCGACGAATATCGATGAGTCAACTGATACCATAGGTCGTTTCATTGCCAATTTGTTAATGGACGATTAGATCCTACAGAAGATGAATCAATGAAATCATTCCTGCTTATTACAGAGTGTCTTGAGAAAGTTAACAATCGAGCTATTGCAGTTATTCACCAGTTCATTAAATTTGCTGCGGCCTTAAGAGGTTCAATACGACGCCTTACTTTTCATCAGTGACGCTGCATCATATATGAAAAAGGCTGGAATTGCGTTACAAGTGTTATTTCCAAACATGCTTCACATGACCTACGTAGCACATGACTTTCACAGGGTGTTAGAATACGATGTGCTTGTTTCTGGATGTTGGCAAACGGATTTCCAGTATTAAGAAGATCTTTGTGAAAGCCTCATCAAGAATCCTGACATTTAAGAACATTGCACAGATGTAACTCTGCCCCCCCCCCCCCAACCTATCATAACGAGATGCGGGACATGTATCGCGGCAGTACTTGGTTTAAAACTTTGAAGTTCTTTAAAATATGACGATCAGTTATTAAATAGTGTAATGTATTATTGGGTTTCTCTTATTGCCCGTTTTAGTATTTATAATTCCCTTTTTCTGCCTATTTTAACTATTTATAATGTCTTTTTGCCTGCCTATTTTAATGATTTATAATGCCTAACTTCCCACCTCCTAATTTCTGCTATGGCCAATTGCGGATAGCTTACAACAGATTGAGTACATTAATATTGTTTTATAATCGTATATTGCCCCGATAAACCCTTAGAAACACACCAATAACCTTTTCTTCAAACTTGGAAAAAAAGGTTATTTCTAAGGCTTTAACGAGACAATATCATGATCTCAAAACAATATTAATGTACTAGCGTTATTTATGTAGGTACCCAACATTCGCTAGCGTAAGTATTTGGACCAAAATTGGATTTTAGGAAATAAATAAATAAATAAATAAATAAATAAATAAATAAATAAATAAATAAATAAATAAATAAATAAATAAATAAATAAATAAATAAATAAATAAATAAATAAATAAATAAATAAATAAATAAATAAATAAATAAATAAATAAATAAATAAATAAATAAATAAATAAATAAATAAATAAATAAATAAATAAATAAATAAATAAATAAATAAATAAATAAATAAATAAATAAATAAATAAATAAATAAATAAATAAATAAATAAATAAATAAATAAATAAATAAATAAATAAATAAATAAATAAATAAATAAATAAATAAATAAATAAATAAATAAATAAATAAATAAATAAATAAATAAATAAATAAATAAATAAATAAATAAATAAATAAATAAATAAATAAATAAATAAATAAATAAATAAATAAATAAATAAATAAACAAATAAATAAATAAATAAATAAATAAATAACAATAACAACAACAACAATAATAATAATAATAATAATAATAATAATAATAATAATAATAATAATAATAATAATAATAATAATAATAATAATAATAATAATAATAATAATAATAATAATAATAATAATAATAATAATAATAATAATAATAATAATAATAATAATAATAATAATAATAATAATAATAATAATAACAATAACGACGATGACGATGGTGATGGTGGTGGTGATGATGATGATGATGATGATGATGATGATGATGATGATGATGATGATGATGATGATGATGATGATGATGATGATGATGATGATGATGATGATGATGATGATATTGTCAGTAACATCGGGCTCGGGCCGGACCCGGGCCATGGCCTATAGACTATTCTCGGGCTCGGGTCGGGCCCGGGCCATGGCCTATACACTATTCTCGGGCTCGGGCCGGGCCCGGGCCATGGCCTATAGACTATTCTCGGGCTCGGGTCGGGCCCGGGCCATGGCCTATACACTATTCTCGGGCTCGGGCCGGGCCCGGGCCATGGCCTATAGACTATTCTCGGGCTCGGGTCGGGCCCGGGCCATGGCCTATACACTATTCTCGGGCTCGGGCCGGGCCCGGGCCATGGCCTATAGACTATTCTCGGGCTCGGGTCGGGCCCGGGCTTGGTTGGTACCGGGCCGGGCCAGGCCTAAGAAAGTTTAATGATGTTTCTGTTTTGGGGTGATTTAAAGAATGAAATGTCTTATTTTTTAACTTAGCTAAACTATTCAATGGGAAACAATAAGGTATTTTTCACTTATTTTCCTACTAGATGCATTTCATTCTCAGAAAGAATAGTCCTGCATAACATAGAGGGAAATATCGCACCTCCCAAGGAAGAAGATCGTAACTCACTTTTTTGCAATTTTGAGATATTATATGTTTCAGAAAGTGTAGGTGAAAGAGCATCTTATGTATAAAAATCATATTTTTATCTTTGATTGTTGATGAGCTGTAAGCAATTGTTTTATGTTGTGTCTTTGAGGTCATTATATTATTCGTGGAAAACTATCGTATGTTGAGATACAATACTTTTCCAGGTTGACATTGTTGCCTTCTTCCTAATTTAACTGAAGTTACGTTTGTTTTCCAAGGAGATTTACAGTCTAATTTTGATAAAATAAAGAGGAAATATGTTATGGCAGTTGAATTTGGCACAGTGATTATGCAGCTTCAACATTGTGAAGGTAATGAACCTAGTACGATGTTGGTAAAGAATTTTTCAAAATTGGGTGTTGATACTTGTATATCCCCTGATAAGCGTGGTCACCATAGTAACAGACCTCATGCAATAAGTGATTCTGTTAAAGATACATTGAGGGTTCACATTCAGCTGATTGCAACAGTTGAGTCCCATTACTTGCATAGGAATACTAGTAGACTTTTTCTGAAGGCTGATCTAATTTTCTCAAAATTGTACAGACTTTACTCTGGATGGTTCACTCAATAAACATATGCTTTTAAACCAGCTACACGCAGGCAGTATCAAGAAATTGTTGACAACGAATATAACATTGGTATTTTTAAACCTAAAAAAGATCAATGTGAACTTTGTTCTAGCTATATTAAATTAACTACCGATCAGAAATTATTGCAGAAAGAAGACTACGAGAAACACAAACACAACAAAGAGTTAGCTAGAAACCAGAAGGAAGTGACTGTTCGTTAGCTTGTGCGGTATTTGATTTTCAATAGTGCTTCAAACTCCAATGTCAGATGTCAGTGTTTTTTACTTTAAGAGGAAGTTAAGCACATATAATTTCACTGTGTGTGATTTGGGTAGCAAAGACGGTTACTGCTAGCTACATGTGGCATGAGTCTATTGCTAAACGTCAAGCAAATGAGGTCGCAAGCTGTTTATTTGATTTTGTGAAGCAAAAAAAGGAAGAAGGGAAAACAAAATAACCTTCTTCTCTGACAATTGCGGGGGTCAAAATAGGAATAGGTTTGTTTTTGCCCATCACGTTTTTGCATCCCAGTATTATAAGATAGATATTTCACACACATTTTTAGAAAAACGACATACACAGAATGAGGGGGACTGCATGCATTCCTTAATAGAAAAGAGAAAGAAAGGAGAGAAATTTTCACACCACAGCAATGGTAAATGCTAGTGATATCAGCAAAAGTTACGGGAAATTCCTATAAAGTTAAACAGATGACACAAACAGATTTTTTTTTATTTCAAATCTTCAGTTGGTTTCCAAAACTGGTCAACTGATTCTTCAGGCAACTCTGTTATGTGGAATCTGTTATGTGGAATAAAATCCTAGAATTTTCCGCTTGTTCGGCAACGTTTCAAGAACCAAAGTTCAGATATTCATTTGATGAAGATTATTGCACTCTACCTTTGCAAAAAGGCAGAAAAGGTAGACCTGCCATGGAATGCAAACATTTACCAAGAACCTACAGCAGAACTATTCCAATATCAACTGCAAAATATAAAGATCTCATTTTCTTGTGCAAAAGTAGAAACATTCCTGAATGTTATCATTGTTTCTACTATTCTCTAAAGTACAGCTATACAGGAGTTGAATCAGAATATACAGATGACGAACTGCAGAGGAAGAAGTAGAGTGTGATGTAAAATCTAATGTTCAGTTTGACAGTACTTTTAAAAATGTGTCCTTTTTATGTTTGTTTGTACTGTGTTGACAAGTACTAAGAGTTGATACAATTAAAGCTGTTCTTTGCTGCAAGTAGAGATTACTTTATTTTATTTTTAATAAAAAACCTCTACTGTAACTTGACTTTTTTCATAATTTCCGCGGAAAAACATCGTAGGTAACTCAAAAAACTTCACACCTTGTAATGGAAAAAATATAATAGATTCAGTAATTGAATTCTGATAGGGTTAATATTAATATACTGTATTAACAGATACATAATGAGTACTAATACCTTAACTTGAGACCCAAATATGAAAACAGTGATTTTTCATTGTTCTTCAAACTTTGTTTTTGCTCTCCTGAAAAGTTATGAAAAGTGAGTTACGATCTTCTTCCTTGGGAGGTGCGATATATGGTTTAAATATGGAGGCCTATATAATATGGTTCCAAACAATCACACTAAAGATTTAAATTGCTTGCAGTACTGGCACAGGCATCATCTTCATTCTCTTCAGAATGCTCTCTGTTGATTATTTCATGTTAGAAAGACTTGTTTTGGATTTTCTGCTCAGTTTTCACTAAATTCTTTCTCCAGCAATCTCTTCAACATCCTTCTTATTCTTTATTTATGCCAACAAACGGTTGGTGTTTTTAAACACACAAACCATGTGTGGGCAATGTAAGCAGAGGGTCTGCAGTGTCAAAAGTACTCTCCGTTTAAACCCGGATGGCATTACAGTGCAGAACTTTGTGTACACCCAGACGGATGCACAGAGTATAAGTGTTAAGTGTTTGTGTTTGTTCCCCTGTGTAACTATGTTAGGTGTTTGTATTGTTCTAATGGGCTATTTATTAGCACACTAGGGCTAGCGTTACCACACCGGGAGGATGGCTTCAGCCACAGGACATGCTGTGCCTGCTGCCGGCGAAACACTGGTCGCTAGCCCCGCTCCGTCTGCGGCCACACCATTGGCCGCAACTACATCTACCACACCAACCACCAGGGCGCTGATGACCTAGAAGTTGAGCGCCCTTAAACCAAATTCAAAACACACCAACCACCGCCAACGCCAGCCTGGAGAAGGAAAAAATCACGGTAAAGTTCCGGGAGCAACTCCAGGAAGAAGTGGATGATCTGAGCAGCGAGATCACATATTACCCGAACATTCTCGCTCAACTGGATGCCGAGTCGAACCATTTCCAAAACGTCGCGCAGGCCCTCGGGCAATGCTATAAGGAGCACGCTCAAAAGAAACGGCTCCTTGTTAAACTAGAGGACAGGAAAACAGTTCCAGCCGGCAAAAAGCGCCGGGAAAGCGGCTCAGCAAGCACTTCGGCCAAAACCAACCAACAAAGGAAACCAAACAGCAGACCACACTGCCACATATTACTACCAGAAACCAGTTCGGTCCCCTAGCGACGCAAAACGCAGATTCCGAGAACAAGGAAATGGAGGACCTTTCCCCGGCAATAAACACCGTCCCCAAAAGATCCAATCCCCAAACCCATCGTCCAACTCGACCAACAGAATCTCAGGGAAGAATAACTCACCCTCAACCCTACACATCCACCTCCACTCCCAATCAAACCCAGCCCACCACAGCAATAGCCAGTGACAACCAAAAGCCACCAAGATTTATCATACCGGAAAAGAACCACGCCGTAAAGGTCGTCCATCTCCTCCGGGACTTCATACCAGTGGAAACGTTCAAGCTGCAGACAACCCGGGACTGCCTAAAGCTCTTCCTGCAAAGGAAGCAGGACGTCGCCCCCGTAACGAAGCTCCTTAAGGACTCCGGCGTGGAGAACTTTATCTTCACACCCAGGAACGACCAGCCCCTCCGGTATGTAGTCAAACGGCTGACAGCTGACTTAGAAGTTGACTACATAAAGGTGGACCTGGAAGCGAAGGGATACACCGGCGTCCATGTGCGGCAGCTGACTTCCCGCGGCCGGCCTCTACCGAATTACCAGTTAAATCTAGATAGGACCACCGACAACCAAAAACTGTTACAGGAAAGAGAGGGTGCCATATGATGGTCACCGTGGATGTCGGCGGCGCCGTGGCCGAGCGGTTAGCGCGCTCGCCTACCACCTAGGCGGCCCGGGTTCGATCCCAGGGACCCGCATGTGGTATTCGTGGTGGACGAAGCGGCGTCAGGGCGGGTTTTCTCCGGGTACTCCGGTTTCCCCCGCCATCTCATTCCACCGGTGCTCCATCTTCATGTATCATCAGTGTCACCGCCTGCGGTGCCGTAGTAGTAAAAGCGGGCGTTAAACACTACAACACCGTGGATGTCCTTAAACAAATAATATCACCCAGTGCTTCAATTGCCAATCACTATGCCATACATACAGAAACTGTAACATGATCTCCCGGTACGTCCTCTGCGGTGACCTCCATCTACTGGCTAACTGCCCAAAAAAGGCAAAGCAGGACGCTGTACCCCACTGTGCAAACTGTGGGGAAGCGCATCTTGCCAGCTACAGGGGGTGTGAGACGTTCCGAAACGAGCCTCACCGCCGCCAACTGACAGCCTTGGTCAGGAGCTCTCCAGGTGCTCAGCCAGGGCCAAAACCCATCAAGTATCCGGCTCTGGTTAAAGAGGAGCCGCCGGAGGGCAAAAGGCCCCCGTGCCACCACTAAATGGTACCCCTCCACATCCCCAGTCTCCCCCCCCCCCCAGGTGCCCACCGGCGACTTGGGAGACTTAAAGGAACTCTTTAATGTGTTCTATGATCTAAATCTCCCGGCGCTTCTATCAAAGTTGCGGCCATTTATTTTCAAATTCAAAAGCTGCAACAGCACCATGGAGAAGTTAGAAGCCATCATTTTGCTTGGTGACCACCCTCTTCGAAAATGGCCGATGTAAGGGGGGGGGGCGTAACTTTAACACGCGCACTCCTGTGGAATGCAGACGGCGTCCACAGGAAGCAACATGAATTTGAAAATTACCTACGGCGTAACAAAATTAATGTCGCATTCATCTGCGAAACTAAATTACAACAAGGGCACACTTTTAAGCTCCAGGGTTACCACATTTTTCGGAACGACAGAATTGGCAGACAGGGGGGAGTGACTGCTATTTTGCTCAAAAATACAATCGCTCATGCTTCTGTCACGCTGCCCGCACTGGCAGCGTTAGAGTGAACGGCTCTTAAAACCCGTGTGAACAACCAAACGGTAATGCTTGTAGCACTTTATCGGCCCCCTAACTCCCCAAATGTGATACGAGACCTCAAACAAATCCTCGCTTTAGAGAACCACGTTATAATTGCAGGATTAGATTAGATTAGATTTGGTTTAAGGGCGCTCAACTTCTAGGTCATCAGGGCCCTATAATTGCAGGAGATTTCAATGCCCGACACCCCTGGTGGTTTTCTCGCTGAGCAAACGCGGTCGGAATTCTGGTTAAACTTATACCGGATAATGACAATATTGAGGTACATCGTCCACCAGAACCCACGTTTTGGCACAAATCGGGGCACTTTGACCCCGAGATTTTGAATTTCGTACTTACAAAAAATGTGACACTCTTAAATAACTTTACTGTGTATCACAGACTGGACTCTGACCATCTTCCTGTGCATTTCGACATCCAGGGTAACATTACAGCCGGTGCCTCTGGCCCTCGGAAGAGGGCCGAGACCGACTGGAGTAAGTTTGCCATGGAAATGCACAGGATGGCGCAACCCAGGCTGTCATACTATAGCGAGGCAGACATAAATATCGACATTGAAAACTTTACTGCCTCTCTACATACATACAAAGGAAGTACTACCACATATACCACAAGACCAGCCGGTTTCTACACGTACCCCGAGGTGGAGCAACTCATTGCGCGGAGACGACGCTTGACAAGACTGTGGCGATATACCCGTCAGCCTGAATATAAAGTGCTAGCAAAATGGCTACGCAACGTCACTTGGCAACAAATTAAAATCAACAATATTGAACAGTGGGAATATAAAATGGTGAGTACTACCCATTCGGACTCTTCTTTGTGGAAATTACTAAAGGCTTTCAAGGTCTCCAGGAGCGACAACTACGCAACTAAGGCGCTGCACACTCAAGGCGGCCTGCATTTATCTGCAGAGAAGAAAGCCGAGGTCTTCGCTGACTCCCTCCAAGAGAGATTCAGCGGAAACCCAGTGACCAACCGTGACCTAGAAAGGGAGGTCCAGATATGGGTACAAACCTGGGTGTCGCAGAAGCAAGAGCAACAGCTATCCCTTATAACGCTGCAGGAAGTTTAGAAGCTCTTTGGGAAATTACGTAATGGGAAAACTGCCGGCCCAGACAAAGTAACTAATGAAGAACTTAAGCATCTCCCGAGAAAAGCCCCTGGTGCAACTGACAAAGATATTTAACGCTTGTTTGTAGCACGGCTATTTCCCCTCTACTTGGAAGCGAGCCAAGGTTATTATGCTCCCAAAGCAAGGGAAAAGCACCAGACCACCGCAAAATTACCGCCCCATTAGTATCTTTTCTACGATTGGTAAATTGCTTGAAAAACTTATACTTTCTCGACTTCAAGAGCAAGTTTCGAAAACACATGAACTCTCAAAATCGGAGTTTGGCTTTAAAAAAGGACATTCCTCAGAATTACAGCTTCTAAGACTAACTGATGACGTACCAGAGCAATTTAATAATGGGGCTTCAACGTTGGCGTTATTTCTGGACGTAGAAGCTGCGTTGGACCGGTACTGGCACAATGGCCTCATTTATAAACTGCACCACAATTTCCCGGCTCTTCAAAATTAACTGTACTTGCTGCACAACTTTTTAGAAAATCGGCAATTTTACTTCCAAGTGGGCCACTCCTCCTCTCGGGAGCGAATGATGCGGGCTGGTGTTCCACAAGGGGCATTCATGTCGCCGTTTTTGTATATATTGTTTACTAATGATTTCTCAGTGGACGCCAGATGCAAGGTCGCGATGTATGCTGACGACACTGCAATATACAACCACCACAAAAATCCTCGTTTCGGCCTAGCAGAAATGCAAAGATATGTAAATAACTTCCTCTCATGGCTCCATGATTGGAAAATCAAAATTAACCCCAACAAATGCCAGCTGATCCATTCCTCAAAGGGGAATCACACTTTGGCAATGGACCTAACGGCCGGTGGTCAAAAATTGTACTGCCGTCAGCATGTTAAATACTTAGGTGTCACCATGGACCGCACAATGTGTTGGTCCACCTACATAAAAAATAGCGGCAACAAAGGCAGACAGCGGCTAAAGTTATGCGCCCCCATCTTCCGCAGCAAACAGCTTCAACTCAAATCCAAATTAATACTGTATAAATCATTCATTCTGTCGGTGGTCCTATATGCATGTGTGGCCTGGGCCAATGCCTCCCAAGCCGCCCTCAAACAACTCTAAACCCTTTAAAACGTCTCCCTTCGCAAAATCCTCTCTGCTCTCCTCCTAACCACTAACCAAACCCTTCACCTCGAAACCCAGATCCCATCCATCCCCAGGGCAATAACAGAAAGAGCTTCCGCTGCGTGGGCACGCATTAGGAATCACCAAAGTGACGTGATCGCTAACATTGGCAAAGGCGAGCCGAAGCACCGCAAACATGCCAGAATTAAAATGCTCTAGACGTGGCACAGTTCGCCGACTAATGCGCGCCCATACAGCACAGGCCCTAGGCCACACACTCGCTACGGCAGAGGCCTGTGCCTCGGGAACGCCATAGGAGCTTCAACCTGGCCGCACAGGAAAACTGCGGAAAAATATATATAGTGAAGTGAAGTGAATTGTACTTAGTGCAGTGAATGTGCTAGGACGCATTTTTCTGGTGTCCCTGTGTGTGTCTGTGTGTGTGTGTGTGTGTGTGTGTGTGTGCGCGCGCGCGCGCGTGCAAGTGTGTATATATGTAAAGCGCGTCTCACCCTTAAAAGACAGTACACGTTAAATGGAGCGCAGTGTTGCAACATGTACCAGTTGCGAATCTTTCTCCGCGAGCGACTCGAGGTGGCCTGAGTCCTGTACTTAGTCCTTCAATTGCTGCTTGACGAGACGGGCACTTTTAACTTTGGTATCCCTCCATGCCTTTGTTACTGCATGACCTAAATTTACAAATGACTCGTCTGTATAAACAATTGATTTCCCCTGGTCCCTAAACCTTTTACGTCTTTTAGATATTTATGTCGCCATCTGATGATATCGATATCGCCTCTTTCTATTAATATGCACTTGTTACCCTTTCTTTCATATTCGAACCCCAAATCAGAGTGGCCCTTGAGAAATTTGGTAGAGTCTCATCACTGTTGAACTGTGACAAAATTATATTCAGCGTGGGTGGAATATTTGCAAACAGTAAAGAATGAACAATTCGCCGCACTCCACCTTGCACTATTCAATCATATTGCGTTAACCTAGCGTTTTGTGTAGTCCCGCCCTTTTTGCTTTCTTTTTCGATGGCGTTCTTAGAGGTCCTTTCATTAGTTCCTTTTTAATCATACACACTACTGCTTCTGAACACCCGATAGCCTTAGCTGTTTCTTTTACCGCCTTACTTACACGCATTTTACTTAAAAAATAATCTAACACATTCATAATTATTTGGCGTTCCTTACTTCTTTATTTACCAACATATCGTCCCTTCCTAGCTTCACCCTCCATAACTACAAATATTTACAAAAATATTAAACAAATAACGCAATAACAGCTCACAGTTACACACACGGCTTCTTTCGAACTAATGCTAGTGCTGCTCCTTATACTATCTTCTGTGTCAGGCCTGACGCTGAATAGATGAATACCTTTTGTTTGCCTTACTGGATAAAAGAAAGAGGTTACTGCCTTTTGGTTTATTTTAAAAACTTTCTCCAACCTTCCTCAACATTTGTTCTCGCTGGTTCCCTGATGTAAACTCAATAACAAAAAAGTTTCACACTGCGTAACTTTTGCAGTGCACATATATAAAATTTTCCGAAAACATTTAATTTAAAAAATTATAACACTTAACTGGGTAAACATAGAGAATTCAAAGTGGGCAGGTAGTAGCACTATGGTTTACTCTACCTAAGAAAAAAATATAGATGCATACTAGGAGTTAGTTTGTTCGTTAGTGCGTGATGAGTGTAGAAACAGCAAATATCGGACTTCTATTGAAAAAAAAAACGTTTTCTGAAGAAATTTGGGCCTATAGAAATGTATAATGACTCTGAAAAGGATATAACCTGATAGAGAAAAAAATTCTGCATAGGATAATGTGTTCAAACCTGAAATTTATAACAAATGAATATTTATACCATGCTATTAGGAATCGGAATCTGGCAACAGAGCGAGGGTAGAAAAGGACGCGGCTAATGGCAACTTGTATGCGCTAGATAGAGACAGAGATGTCCCATTTAACTCCATACTGTCTTCTAAGAGTGAAACGCTATATATATATATATATATATACATATATATATATATATGAGCACGCGTGTGTGTGCGCGTGATGGGACATATGTGTGCCATGCCCTGGAGTGAGTGTGCATATGTATCTGTGTATGTAAATGTAAATATATGTATACATATAAAAACAAAAAAAAAAAAAAACACACAAACAGTGGGGAAAAAAACAAAAAAAAAAAAAAAAAAAAAAAAAAAACAATAAGACCAAAAACTGTTCTGACTGACTGACCTAAAGCTGGTCACTGTATGGGTTTTTGTGAAACCACAAATTGTATATAGTGTATATAAACTTTGTTAATTGTATGTGTAATGTTAATTGTAGCATGTGAGTTACACCCAATATACCGGTACCAGGCAAATATTCCCTAAATAAGTAAGTAAGCAATTCTGTTGTAACTGAACCTTCGCAGAGAAGACTCAGACCACACCACCGATGATGTCCACCACAGGTGTGGACGAAACGTCTGGACCACTAAACTCCAGCAGACCACGGCTTTTAAGACCAGAAGAAATCTCTAGCTTTAATTCTGACTCCAGTCATGAAAGCTTCCGACTATTCATTACATTACATTGTTCTAAAATGGTGCTTATATTATTTGTGACTCATAAAATTATGCTATTGCATTCGTGTAATTCTGTGTATCACTAATTACCAGTGGCCTCATTTAACCCCCAGTTTTTTCAAATAAGATAAAATAAATGATAAAAGATTGATTTGGCCATTAAAGGGTTAATGTTACCTTAATAATTTTTTGAATTTATTAATAAAACCATTGCTACAATCATTATTTAATGCATTAGCATACACACCTTTTATTGACTTGGACTGTCTAGGTGTAACAGAAAGTATCTACATGAAAAATTGAAAAGAATTTTTTGCAAACAAAAAATAGCCATGAGCCCAAAGAATTATTTTTTCATCTGAAATCTCTTGAAGTCAAAATTTAAATACCCAATACCAAGAGATAAATATTGGGCATGTACAAAATTAACTGCAAGCAATGTGACAAATTTGATATAGGCAAAGTGAACAGAAACTTACAGACCAGAACTAAGGAGTACCTACTTCAGAAAAATCAAGCACAGACAAGTGGACAAATCAGAAGTAGCAGCTCATTTTTGGCAAGAAAAGCATGAAATAGATCTGGAACCATATACACATCACACAATCAAAAACAGGCAACTTGGGAAAATCTGCTCATTTTAAAACACTGGCTCCAAGTTTTTGTTTCCTGCTTCAAAACTCCCTCTGGAGGGAACCTCATAAAGCAGTTCATCAAAACACCACCAGGAGTCCACAGCAACATTAGCATGCCACCCAGCAGCAGTCATATATTGGTTGATAATGGAAGCACATTTCTGAAACATGTAAATTTAATAAGTGATGTTTCAAGTGTTTCTACTGACTCATAAAGAACATGTATTAATAACATCACTTTAAACATCTTTCGCATATAACATGTTTTTGAAGCATACTCTTACTTATAGCTTTATTATTTATTGCCTAGTACTATAAATTCAAATTGTTCAGTTTCTAAAACCGCTGGCAAAGCAAAATACAAAATAACCTAAAAAGGAAGACATTTGCTGATTTTCTAAAAATCTGCCCAGGCACTAGACAAATCGACCAAAAGAGGACATGTCCATATTAATCCAGACGTCTGGTCATCCTAATTTTACTTCATTGATTCCTTCACTTGGATCACTTGTGTGTAATATTGCATTGACCTGCAATACATTAATATGAATCTGAATATGACAATGAAGTTTCATTATCTGCATTTTTATTAAAAGTCTAGTAAAATATTGACAGGCAAGAATGAAGCTGATATTTAGTATTAGCTTACTGATAATTAGACCTCAGACTTTTAGTTCTAAAAATCTTAAATTAGGTACCCAAAATAGGTTCTATCACAAATCAAAATAGGTTCCACAATTTCAAAAATATATGAACAAAAAGTGACATTAGTTTATTTCCCATTACAAATTAGCCGAAACATTTGCCTGTTTTTATTGTATATATCCATAATTAGAGTCGCAGTAAGCAACTAACACATTTTCTAAGTTTTCCATTGAGAAACTACATCGCTTGTCAGATAACACTATCTTATGAGACAAAAATGAGCGTTCCACATCAACTGATGTCACTGGAGCATATTTAAATGTTGGTATTAGATGCAAAAGAACAGCACATTCATGTTCAAGTGTTTTGCCAGACAAGATGTTGGCAACTGTGTGGAGAACTGTCAGTCCTGGGTTTGTTTGAAGCACTGATTTGAGTTTCTCAGAAACCTTTTCACCAACATAACCAGGAACCAAGTTGATTTTTTTTGTCATCTCTTCTATCAATCCCAGTTGTGTGTAGACCAGTTTGACTGAAGGCTCTAGAGCATTAATAGTGAGGACTAGAAATACATAATGTAATTCAATGAATGCAGTATCATGGACAATTGTTTGGTCCTGCAGAAACTCTTTAGCTGCTCACTACATCCTCCCCCAGGTTTAAAAACAATGTTCTTACTGCCCTCCATATTATGCATTGTTCACTGTGATTGTTGTCAGGTCACGACTGGCATACAGGCTTACACAGCGTTTCCGTATTACCAAGTGAAGAAATTGAAAAATGTAAAATTAGGTAAAAATAGGTTCTAATGAGAAGTTAGGTATTTTTAGGTTGTATTGGACCACCATTTTTGAACATGTATTTACATAGTTAGTATATACACAACTTTTAAGTTCTGTATATCATGAGGAAAAAATATGTTTTTGCCTAAAATCCGAGGTCTGGGTCCAAAATCTGCTGATAATACTAAATTATAATGTGAGTCGAACAGACACTTAAATTGCTTCACTAATAGCTCTTATTACCTGAAAATGTTCTTAGGTGATGTAGCCTGCAACATCAACAGATTGTCCCAAGGTCGTGGGTTCAAATCCAGCCCAGATCAATGGTTTTTAAGTGTGCTTGAAAACGACAGCTCCATATCAGTCGATTTACTGGAATGTAAAACAACTGCGGGATGAAATTCCAGTTCACCGGTTATGCTGATATGCTCCTGGCAACAAACAACAAAAAAAAACAATTTTTTTAATCAACAGATTGTGACTGTTGAACTTGTTGCTAATACTTTCAATGCACTCTCTGCATCACTTTGTCAGTCAGTCTTCAGTGAAAGTTTTGAAATGCATTAGTTCTGTTTTGTGTTTTAATAGTACTAATCTTTTCCCAGATATCTAGTTCTATTACCTGTTCATTGTATTGACCTTAATAAGTGTACCATATTTTGTGGTTTCTGTTCCACAGGTGTGAACCTGCTAATGATTTCTCCATTTTGTTATGTTGTATAAGCCTTAGGTGCTCCTTGAGTGTGGTTCCTATGTTTTGTTTGGTTCTTCCTATGTACGAGTATGTTTCTTTGCAGACTTTACAGTTGATGCTGTAAATCCCTGGTTTCTTGGATGGAGGACCTTACCTAACTCATTGGATTTTATGAGACATCTGATTTTGTGATTGTTTTGCAGGGCTGAGGTTATTTATGTTCTATAAAGATTTTTCAAAGTTTCTGCAAGACCAGAGAATGGTTTTGAATTTCTTTTTAAATAGCCTTCAGTTTGTTTCTGCTGTGAGGGTGACTGTGGCTAATACTTTTCTCTTTTTTATATTGCTTTAAGCTTTTTAAAACTGTTGTTTTGCTGAAAGCATTATTCTCAGCAGTCTTTATTACTGGACAAACTGTTTTTTGTATTCAGTTATGTTCATAGGTATATTGAGTAGTCAACTGTGGTTGATTGCATGTTTGTGACTACTCAAGTTAGAGCTCTGAACTTTGATATGGTTATTCGTATGGATAAGTTTTCTGAAAATTCCAAATTCTAATATCTGATTGTTCCTTATAAGCTTATGGTTGAAAAGTAGAAGTATGTCATATCTTTTGGTTTCCATAACTTTATTTCCTAAGTTAAAAAATGATTTTGTGATTTGGGTTTCAAAGTAACACATATATGAGTTTGCTAAAAATGGTGATAGATTCCCACTTCCCTTTGTGAAACCACAGTTTTGTTTACAGTATTTTTCTTCAAAGGTGAAAAAAGATTGATTAATGCTGATATTTATAAGATTTGAGCACTCCTCAATTCCTTCCCTCTGTAGAGCCATGGATTCTAGCCATTTCGTCAGTTTGGGTAGGCTATACTTTAGAATAGGTAGTTGATGTTGAAAGAAACTAGCATATCCTTTGCTGATAACTCTATTTCCTTTATGTTATTAATGAGTAAGAAAATGTGGGAAAAATACTGTTAATATAATTAAGCCAATGCACCTTTGAAAACTGACCTAAAATGTGACAATATCACTTCTTGTTTCTGTTGTCCTTAGAAAGTTTAATGATTAAGCTATCTATCTTAATTTTATTTCTCTTGTTACAGACACCTAAATTGGTCATGTGGCAGTTGAAAGATGTATGTTCATGGGCATGGCCCAAGGCAATGCATCTGTATACACATGTTCTTCTCTACTCGCTCTTCAACACACCATTCATACAAATTATACATATAAGATGGATGTAGGTATATAAGAAGTTGATAAACTCCAACATCGGTTGACTGATCACCACGAAAATTGGCAGTTCTAAGTGTTTTTTTCATGAACGTTTTTATGCTATTTTACTATGCAATGTATTACATTCACATTGTTTTCTCTACTCACTTTGCTTTTACAGTTACATTTCTTCTCTACTCGCCCTTGAACATACAACTCATACAATTTTCTATCAGTGAAATAGAAATGCAACATATTACATTAACACGATTTTCTCTACTTTTTTATGTAACACCTTCATGTGTAATTGGTGTGTTTTCACACAAGAGCCGTGTGTAGGACATGATTGGAAAGAGTAGAGTGACACTGAAAAATTGAATGCCATGACCGGGATTTGAACCACGGATCTACCGGTTGCCGTCCGGCTACGGGTAACCGGTAGATCCGTGGTTCAAATCCCGGTCATGGCAATCAATTGTTCAGTCTCAATCTACCCTTTCCAACACCTTTGTGTGTTCTTCTCTGCTCACTCAAGAGAAGAATATAATCCATAGAATCTACTGGTTGACCAGTCACCATGAAAATTGGCTCATCTAAGCGCTTTTTATGAAGGTTTTTGTGATATCCATTTTACCATGTAACGTATTACATTCACGTAGTTTTCTCTACTCACTTCTCTTTTACGTAACACATTTACATGTCCTCTACTTGCCCTTCCACATACAATTCATATTACTTTCTGTGATTGAAATAGAAATGCAACGAATTACATTCATACGGTTTTTCTAATCACTTTTCTTTTATGAAAGACAATCACACTTCTCTCTCTACTCCCTCTTCTACAAACAATTCATACAATTGCCTATATGACTGAAATAGAAATGTACCATACGTCTTACATTCACACGGCTTTCTCTACTTGTTTTTCTTCCTGTAGTATTTGGAGTTGTTCAACCGTGATTTTGCATATTAGTGTCTTTCCGGTGTTCTTATTTATTTTGATTATTTTGTGCTCTTTATAGTATCCCGAGTTTTAATTAACCCTTTGTTTAAGTATATTAAGTAATCTTTTTCAAATATCTCCAAAGAAACATCAGGCTATCATGGATGTCGCGAAGGGAGGGCAAGGGGCGCCGCAGCCTCCCCCCTCCTTGGAAATTAATAAATTTAATGTGCAGTCATTCACCGACTATTAGACTAGTGTTTTAATTTTGAGATAAAGAACAATTTTTATTTAACACAAATTAATACGGTTATCCGCAATAAATACTCTCACTTTTGATAGCAGAATAATGAATTAATATTGTTTGATTGCAAACTTCCAACATGCGGGCCTCCCCTTCTGCCGACGGCTATGAAGGCTATTGGGCAAGGGCAACCTAAGTCTAAAAGTTGTAGGGATACCTATATCTAATCGTCAAACCACGGGTAACATCAGGTATTTCAATAGTCTGATCTAAATTTTGTTCTCACGAGCCATTTCTTCATGTTTGGGAAGAAGAAGAAATCGGGAGGAGCCAGGTCCTGCACATAAGCGGGGTGCAGAGGCAATTCATGACGCAGTCAATCCAAGCAGTTTGGCAGCCAAAACACCGCATGAATATGCTGGTGCGTTGTCGTGGTGAAACAGCATTTTCTTCTTTGCCAAATGACGCCGTGGAACCAAACCGATAACTCACGTAGTATCGCCCAATAACCGTGTTTCCTTTATCGAAAAAGCCACTGAGTATGGCACCCTTAGTATCCCAAAAGATCGTCGTCCTCATGTTTCCGACCGATGGGACCACTTTTGCCTCCTTTGGAGCAGATTCACAGCAAGCAACCCATTGTTTTGATTGTTGCTTCGTTTTCTGAATATAGTGATTAATCCAAGTCTCAAGGAAGGTGACAGCCCGAGGCAAAAGAACCTTCGGATTTTACTTAAATAGCTCCAAATACAGTTTCGAAGTTCAAAGACGCATCCGCCTGTTGTCTAATGTTAGCAAACATGGCACCCATTGGGCCGAAAACTTTTTCATCTCCAACTTATGATGCAAAATATGAATTGCCATTCCCGTTGACACACCTAAGACCTCTATCACTTCGCGAACCTTCATTTGAGGATCAGAGAGAAGCATAAACCGGGCTTTTTCAATGACTTCCTCGGTAACCACATCTGCCGGGGGTTCTGGGTGTTCCTCATCAAATACAAATGTTTGACCCTGTTTATAGTCGTTAAACCAATATCTAACTGTTGCCATATATGTCAGAAGGTCTCCATAAGCGGTATCCAACTTTGCTTTTAACTCCTCACAAGTTTTCTCATTCAAAAGTAAAAACCGAATCACTGAATGATGTTGCACTTTTTGCCATTTTAGTGAAAACACATTGAACAACTGATTGAAATGCCTGCCAAATGCAAACTAACCTATGAATCGGTGCCAAATTAATTTTGGTGATATGTAACAAACGACAGTATACGATGCCAATACCAATTTGCTTATTAACACCATCTATTTTGAAACACAAGTACTTATCGAATCACCTTCGTAAAAGGAAGTGTGACTGGTAATGATTTGACTGACTTTGGTAGGAAAAAGCAGGGTTATGAGAGATGAGCATTGTGTGCAGCATAGTACAATGTTACAAAAGAAGGGTGATAAAACTGTTTGCATGAGACTAAAGCTGTCAAAACTTCCCACAGAGGGCAGCACAGGGTCCAAGGATTGCAGCTGGGCAGTTTTAACCAAGGTAATTTTGAGAAATGTTCAACAACAAACTGATTAAGTGTTTAAAGCTTATTTTCTCAAAAATAATTTTACAGCATTTCTAACATACAAATTGTTCCATGCTATAAAGTTTTAAACCAAATTCCTCTAAACTTTCCTAGTTGATGTAAAAATATTTAAGCCCACAAGGCCTGTTTATTGTCGATAAGAAGAGAAAAAATTGCATTATCATTTTATAAGAGAATGAAGATTTAATCTTGTACATAAGAATTAATTTATTTTTTATTTAACATTTAAAGATCAGCCAAATAAGTTAATGTGACTGCCTTCATATTGTTGCTTATAAAACAAATTTTTTATTCTATTACAATTTTCTAAATGGTTCTTCTCTTGGAGCATTTTAAGCTTGTAAAATATTACCTATAAGTCTTCATGTTGAACCTTTTTTATCTTCCCAACCAAGGGCCATAGATGCACCAAACTTGGTACTGTGTATATGCTCCATACAATGATACTGTGGTTTAAATTTCAGCCTGATAGGATACAAATTGTCAAATTTATTGTTTTTCACAGGTTCATTGCCTTAAAGGAAATTTAACACAGGCTTTAAACAGGAAAAACAACTGCTGAAATTGGCATGGCATTAAAAAGAATGTCTGCAAGTTTTGAGATCTGGTTGTAAAGCATATAAACACATCTTAGGGGAAAATAACAATAAATATTACAAAAAATTAAATAAGTCTGTCATCTCTGGATTGGTAAATAATGAATACAAGGTAAAGCATATGGAGAAAAATAAAATAGCTACCTCAAGAGAGTTAATCCTTATAAGAGGGATGTACACAAATTTTTATGTAAGAAATCATGAAGCGATTCAAGGAAACATCTAAGATTAATTTTCCATTTGTCCTGTGTTATCCAAGAAGGTGAAAGAGGAAAGCAAAGAAGTACAAGATGGAGTCCAAATAAATGACTCCAGCAGAAAGCCACCAACTTGGCTTAGTCACCTTAAGATGAGTGGTAGTGTTTAAGGGCCCGTCGACAACTACCTTAAGATGATCATTTTGCCTTTGTATGCAGAGAACTCCATTGAATTCATGCTCAGTACTTATGCAGACATCCCTGGCAGAGGAGATGAAAAACAGGAAAATACAGATATAAGGCATGAAGTGAAACCCTTGTAGAGAAACTGTACCTGTAAATCTATTGAACCACTTGAAACTTTTAAATTGATAAATAAAAGGATGGTTTAGATCAGAAGTCACAATTGCCATTCTAGGAGCAAATCATACAGCTCAGAAAGGAAAGGAAGCTCCAGATAAAAAAGGAAGAGATCAAAATGACATTACAGATGACGTACATGTCACAGAGTTTATCATTTATAGAACAGAATTGACCAAAAAACCACAGACATTATCCCAACAAAAATAGAAAAAAAGAGGTAGGTAATAGTAAAGACAAAAGAAGACAGAGGATGAATCATGAATCTTGTAAACCTACAGTTTTGGATCAAGGCTAATGTAAAATATTTTTAAAAATTTACTGTATTGTCAGAAAAGTATATTAACTATTTCAGTTTAAAAGAAAAGTGAAAATACCATTCTTATCTACAATTTGTTTGATCACTGTAGTTGATTATATAATTTAAAATAAATAATTCTCATTTATTTAACATGTATTTAAATTTCTAGCACCTTTGAATAAATCTACAGAAGTGTGTGATATAAACAATGTGTTTAATGTATGGTTCTCTCAAAGGACTATAAATACACCATCAGTAGGGTTTCATGTCCATGAGCAGGTTTGGCTGGAATGAAGTTAACCACCATGATATTTGGTGGGTGATGTATTTGGTGTTTATGTTTTTCCTTCTACATTTGTGTACAAGACATTGGGTTCAATACCATCAGTTGCACAATTTTTGGAGGACATATTGGTTACCTGAGTTTGCACATTGTAAAAGTGGAATATGTTTTTATTTAAAGGGGAAGAGCTGAAATCGTGTGGTCGCTCCAATGAATATGACAAATACAAGTGCAATTTTGTCAATAAATTTCACAGACACTATATTGATATAGTATCTAGGGTAGATAAGATAGACACGTTTCAGAAGGGGGACTTAGCAGCCCGACCAATTAAATGTTTTGTGCTTGTGGCCCTGACGGGGCGCTCCACTGAAGGAGGAGTGAGGTGTCGGACCAGAGGAGAGACGACAGAAGGGGGCAGGGTCCCTATCAACTACAGGCTTAAACTCCCCGGTGGCGACTCGTAACTGGCTCCCTTCCTCCCCTCCTGGGTGGGAGCCGAGCTCGGAGGACGAGGATTTACAGAGAGGAAGCTCCTGCCATGCACGCCGATAAACTCTGAAGCAACCAAGCAGATGACAGGTGAAGTGAAATGAGAAATGAGGTGAAATGGAAGGACAGAAATTCGGGGATGTAATTCTACTTCCCAGCATTCGCTTAGCGACACGGGAAAGCCCCCGAGAAAAATATGGATCAGGAAGATCGGCCACCGGAATCGAACCCATGATCCCCGAATGCGAGTGTGACACTTTAATGCTTGGTTGGTAGATACCCATGTTTGTGTCTGAATTTGTGCAGGGATGTTGCTGCTCATCTAGCTCCTTTCTGAATCCGCCTGTGGTCAATTTTGCCGAGTTTAAACTACTTCTAGGCAAATATTTATCGTGATTATCGTAAGATAGATAGAAAAGTAATTCTTATATGAAATAAAAAGCAGATAAGAGATGTGTGGAAAGACATGAGCTTCTCACCTAAGGTTTTATATGCGTATTTGCTGCGTAGGTATCTATTAAATACATATATGGCCCTCACTTATGCATAAATCAAGCCCACCGTCTATGCTACAGAAAAAGAGAGAAAGAATGAAAGAAAGAGGCCTCGTCCCTTTTTAAGTGAATGCTTTAATCCTGGGAAACATAGTGTGTTTAATAAAGTATTCCTAATCAGCGTAGAAAATATCAATTATATACGATTGAGATTTTGCAATTTCTGGGAGTGATCCAATTGCAGTTTGTTATCAACAAAATCTTTAAAGCAACAGCGATTTTAGTTGCTTGATTTTACAAACCGCCCGACTATTTAGAAAATGCTGGTTACGTCACTGCTTTCTCTGTAAAATTTAAATCATTGAATGCTTCCCCGGCATTTACAAACTTGTGTCTCATTTTCGCACACTTTGACCAGTTTCAAAAAGCATAGATTCAAGCTTAAATCCAGTACTTCTACATGCTGAGGTTTCGAACCTTAGTACTAAAATTATTACCACTATGGCAACTGAAGACGCATGATGCCATAACCAGCGTGCCGTATCCTTGAAGATGATGTCATTCAACATGACGTCATCTCATTAGGTAGGTGGAAGCACATACACCATGAAGGTTGAAGAAAACAAGACACAAAAGCTCATTCTGTCATATTCTCTTCCTGTGAATTGAACAGAAACTTCATTGGTAACGAACGTTGTTAAGATATATTCTAACTCATGCCAGTAAACGTGCTTTCGTCTAGACATTTAGTATGCTCGAAAAGCAGCTTCTCAAGATAAATGACGGGAAGTGTATGGGGACATATACACTATTTGTATTAGATAAACTACAAGTGAACAACACTGTTATCTACAAACATGATTACCCTCCTTCGCCTCCACCTATTTTACGATGGAAGATAATTCAGCTCGGTTGCAATTTCACATAAAGTCCTACCCAGTTTAGTTTACATATTTTAATTAAATTGAAGTATCCTTATTGCGATTACATTAAAGATTAACATTAGCATTTACAAATCCCTGCAAGAAGTATTAAAATCCGCCCAGAGTTAAGTAGTAATTTGCTGAAAAACAGCTCAATTGATTGAAATTAATTGTAAACCTATAACGTGATTACCGGATTTACATTCATGAATGAGGTTATTGAAGATCACACTCAGTGTATTTTGCCAATGACACACAACGGGAAGGTGCCGACCACCTATACTCATTAATATTACATACCACATATCATACTTATATGTTGAGATGACGATCATAATGATCATATTAGTAGTAATAGTAGTAGTAGTAGTAGTACAAGTAGTAGCAGTAGTAGTAGTTGTAGTAGTAGTAGTAGTAGTAGTAGTAGTAGTAGTAGTAGTAGTAGTAGTAGTAGTAGTAGTAGTAGTAGTAGTAGTAGTAGTAATAGTAGTAGTAGTGGTCGTGGTCGTGGTCGTGGTCGTAGTCGTGGTCGTGGTCGTGGTCGTGGTCGTGGTCGTGGTCGTAGTCGTGGTCGTGGTCGTGGTCGTGGTCGTGGTCGTGGTGGTGGCCGTGGTGGCGTCGGCGGTGGGGGTGGCGGTAGCGGCGGCGGCAGTGGCAGTGGTAGTGGTAGTGGTAGTAGTAACAATAACTATAACAACAACAACAATAATAATAACAATACTAATAACAATAACAATGATGATAATAATGATTGGTGGTGGCGGTGGCGATGGTGTTGTGCAAGAATGAGAAAAGGTCATGTGAGTACACACAAAACATTTTTGCTTACTTTCTCAGCGCAAAAATATCCGCTTCCTTTATTAAATACTTGCACATATTAATGCATGAGGTTAACCCCGCAGGTACTCTAGAGATAGCTATCAGTTGCACGCCTCAGGCTTACATACAATAAATACCGTTAATCACGCTCAGTAACAGTGAACAATAAAATTAAAGTGTGCGCGATTAAGTTTCGTTAGCTTTTATGACAGTCATGATAGCGATCTATCTAGACAGTTTTCAGTTATTTTCTCTTTTGCTTTTGCAGTGACAGAAATTTCATTTATCGAAGCACGTATTTATAGCTTGTTTCCGGATTATCGAGATTTTCGTTAATCCGGATGATCTGCGGTGATCCCTACTCCGTGCCCGCCTCGGTAGCGTGATGGTTATTTGTCTGCCTCACGTTCAAGAGGTCGCGAGTTCGAATCTCGCTTAGGTAAGTTATCCGGGTAAGGTTTCTTTCCGAGGTTTTCCCTACCCTGAGAAGACGAATGTCGGGTAACTTAAAGCTCCATGGACCTCGGGCTCATTTGAGCATCATTTCACCCATTTCATTCATTCGTCCGATATGACACAATGTTGGAGGATGTTAATTTTTTAAAAAAAGCGCCGCCACCACCACCGCCGTCGCCATCACCACCACCTCACCCAAAACAACAACCAACACCTCCACAACAACCACCACCACACCCACCACCACCGTCACCACCACCACACCCACAATCACCACCATCATCACCAGCACCACCACCATCGCCAGCACCACCACACCCACCACCGTCACCACCACACCTACCACCATCACCACCACCGTCAGCAACACCACCATCAGCACTGTCACCACCACCACCACACACACCACCGCCACCACCACTACCATCGCCATCACCAGCACCACCATCACCACCACAAGCACCACCACCACACCCACCACCACACCCACCACCATCACCACCACCGTCACCACCACCACCATCACCACTGCCACCACCACCACACCCGCAAACACCACCACACCCACCACCACCACCACCGTCACCACCACCACCATCACCACTGTCACCACCACCACACCCACCACCACACCCACTACCACCACCACCACACCCACCACTACCACACCCACTACCACCACCACACCCACCACCAGCACCACTACCATTACCACCATACCCACCACCACACTCACCACCACCATCAGCACCACCGCCGCCGCCACCACTATGACCACCACCATCACCAGCACCACCACCATCACCACCACAGCACCAGCACATCCACTACCACACCCACCACCACCACAACCACCACCACACCCACCACCACACCCACTACCACCACCACCACCACACCCACTACCACCACTACCACACCCACCACCACTACCATCACCACCACCACACCCACCACTACCACACCCACTACCACCACCACCACACCCACTGCCACCACTACCACACCCACCACCACTACCATCACCACCACACCCACCACTACCACACCCACAACCACTACCACCACACCCATCACCACCACACCCACCACCACACCCACAACCACTACCACCACACCCATCACCACCACACCCACCACTACCATCACCACCACTGCCGCCGCCACCACTATCACACCCACCCACCATCACGACACCACCACCACAACTGCCATCACCACCACCACACCCACCACCACAACCACACCCACCACCACCACCACAACCACCACCACACCCACCACCACACCCACCGCCACTCCCACTACCACCACCATCACCACCACACCCACCACCACACCCACCGCCACTCTCACTACCACCATACCCACCACTACCACACCCACTACCACCACCACATCCACCACCAGCACCACTACCACCACCATCACCACCACCACACCCACCACCACACCCACCGCCACTCTCACTACCACCATACCCACCACTACCACACCCACTACCACCACCACACCCACCGCCACTCCCACTACCACCACCATCACCACCACCACACCCACCACCACACCCACCGCCACACTCACTACCACCACACCCACCACTACCACACCCACTACCACCACCACACCCACCACCAGCACCACTACCATTACCACTATACCCACCACCACACTCACCACCACCATCACCACCACCGCCGCCGCCACCACTATGACCACCACCATCACCAACACCACCATCACCACCACACCACCACCACATCCACTACCACCACAACCACCACCACACCCACCACTACCACACCCACTACCACCACCACCACACCCATCACCACCACACCCACCACCACCACACCCACCACCACTACCATCACCACCACACCCATCACCACACTCACCACCACACCCACCACTACCATCACCACCACTGCCGCCGCCACCACTATCACACCCACCCACCATCACGACACCACCACCACAACTGCCATCACCACCACCACACCCACCACCACAACCACCGCCACTCCCACTACCACCACACCCACCACTACCACATCCACTACCACCACCACACCCACCACTACCATTACCACCACACCCACCATCACACTCACCACCACCATCACCACCACCACCGTCGCCCCCAATACTATCACCACCATCACCATCACCACACCACCACCTCATCCACTACCACCACAACCACCACCACACCCACCGCCACTCCCACTACCACCACACCCACCACTACCACATCCACTACCACCACCACACCCACCACTACCATTACCACCACACCCACCATCACACTCACCACCACCACCACCGTCGCCCCCAATACTATCACCACCACCATCACCATCACCACACCACCACCTCATCCACTACCACCACAACCACCACCACACCCACCACTACCACACCCGCTACCACCACCACACCCACAACTACTACCACCACAACCACCACCACACCCACCACCACCACTACCATCACCACCACACCCATCGCCACACTCACCACCACACCCACCACTACCATCACCACCACCACCACCACACTCACTACCACGACCACCACCACGACCACCACCACTACACCCACAACAACCTGTACCATCACCACCACACCCACAACCACCGCCATCACCACCACCACACCCACAACCACCACCACCATCACCACCACCACCATCACCACCACAACCACCACCACCACCACACCCACCACCATCACCATCACCACCACACCCACCACCATACCCACAGCCACCACTACCATCACCACCACCACCACACCCACCAGCGGGACCACCACCGCCACCACCACTATCACCACCGCCACTATCACCACCGCCACTATCACCACCACCACCACCATCACCACCGCCACCATCACCACCGCCATCGACACCACCACCGCCTCCAAAACCACCGCCGTCGCCACTGCCACCGCCACCACCACCATCACCACCGCCACCATCACCACCGTCATCGCCACCACCACCACCATCACCACCGCCACCATCACCACCGTCATCGCCACCACCACCACCATCACCACCGCCACCATCACCACCGTCATCGCCACCACCACCACCATCACCACCGCCACCATCACCACCGTCATCGCCACCACCACCACCATCACCACCGCCACCATCACCACCGTCATCGCCACCACCACCACCATCACCACCGCCACCATCACCACCGTCATCGCCACCACCACCACCATCACCACCGCCACCACCACCACCACAACCGCAACTTTTTAAAGGGTATAAGTATTGAAAAATTTAAACAAAAACAGGGAATATCTTGAAAATGGTTATCTCCACACAAGAAATATTTGACATAAATTGTCTGCCTCAAAGGGACCTATTTATAGTAAGACTTTCTCTACCTCTTAACGGAAGTTATGCAGAAGTCCACCAGAATGAAGAGGGCTTCAGAGGCCCTTCTCAGAAAAGTCAAGACATACATTTAATTTGTCATAAAAATGTTTTAAACATATAATATTTTATATAAATCGTTAGAGCTATTTTTGGCATTTCAAATTTTTGGAAAATGGTTGTATGTAAAGGGAGTTGGATGGGAGATTTTGTTTAATTCGTGTTGCATGCTTGGGGGACGCTAAACTTAAAATACCAGGTTTGGTTTTCAATTGACCTTTCGTGTTTGAGTTATGCTCTTCACAGATGCACAGACAGACGGACAGACGGACGGACGGACAGAAAGACAGACAGACAGACAGACAGACAAACAAACAGATAGACATACAGACACAAAACATACACACCTTTTTCTAATTTTTTAGATTCAGGAAGTCTAAAAGCATGTGTTTCTGGTGAAATCTCCATATCGAATTTTTGGGTGCAATACAGCACTTCGACTACTTCGAGAAAGTAGAAAATTAATCCGAATTTTTTTATGAAAGTAAAATGTTGAAGTCCGGGAAAGAAGATCCCGATTTGAAATTTGATTTGAAACTAATTAATCTAATATGGCAGAATAGTGAAATGGATTTAAGCTCCCCAAATAAAGTTTCATACTTTTAGTTAAACGACCAAGCAGCTTTATTGGTCGCTTATTAATTCCAAATTTTTTATGGTTAACTTCTTCACGGAGAGGCGCGACTAGTGGTACCTCAATATATTATAATTTTAATTTAAATATTACTTACTTTTCTGAAGATGAAAGTTCCGATTTCGTATGCCCTTTCCTTGCAACTTGAGGAAGCTTCTTGTTAAGAGTTGTTGGGCATCGAAAGGGATAACGTAAATACGTTGAAGAATGTCAGCCCCGGCAGTAAGGGAACCACGTGCCTAATAAGTTGTTATACTCGGAAATAACCATCCACCTCTTTAGATTCGACGTCTGTCTCTGAAGACCTGATTGGTAGCGGGAACGCTGCAGAACCGGGCATTAAGGATGATCTATGATACCGGCTGGAGATTTCCTGCCCATATCCTTCATGAACACTCCGGTATCCCGTACATTGTCGACGTGATTAAAACCCGCGCTCGAACAATGTACAACAAACTCCAGAACCACCCTAACCCTCTGGTGAATACTCTGGGTCAATACGACCAGAGAGAGCCACGCCGATTACCATCAAAAAGACTACCAAAGGACATCCTAAGCCCGGCGGTTTAACTTTGAAGATGGGAAAGGCGAAAGTACAATCTGTATCCAAAACAGAGAAAATACCTGTTTCAGTTCACCTCTCAGTGAGTGACTGACGGCCAGAACCCTGGAGAGGATTAGCGCGTCACCTGACTGGCCGGAAACGACCAATCAGAAGCCGCGCAGAGCCCGCTCGCGGACCAATCCCTTCCAACCACCCCTCCTACCCCCTATAAAACACCCTGTTTCCATGTGCAGATTACCAGGGCATGGGGCCCGATTCCGGGGTTGCCGCGAATACCAGCGCCAACTGGCGAGACTGAGGGGACAAGTGCCCCCACGCCCTACTGCCCCCAGGGACCACACACAAGCCCCCACACAGGACAACATCGCCCCCCCTGCAACGCCTCATATGGCCCAGAGCCGCGACAGCTTTAATCTGAGACCAGCGGCCAGCACTTCGAGACCCCACACCCCCACCCATGACCGCCAGCAAGGCACACACGCTCACTTTCAATCTCCAAAACCAGCGATCCCACCTTCCCTAACTCCTGCCACACTGCAAAGAAACCTAACATTCCCACGAATGACCTGGGTCCAAGCGCGGCACGAGTGCATACACATACTCACGCTTCTGCTAACCCAGCCACACCTCACTCACGAGGTGCTCGCCACATACTCGGGCTTCTTTGCACTCTTCTCTGACCTTGATGCCTTCGCAATTGACTAAACTCCCCCTCCCCTAAACAGCTATTGCTTAATATCGATGACGACCACTGCAATGACACGGATAATGAATTGGAATGCACGTGGCATTTACCACCGTAAAAGAGAACTCACGGACTTCCTACACACCCACAACATAGACATTGCACTAATCACAGAGACCCATCTAAACCACAAATCCAGACTAAACATTGCTGGATACCAAACCTATAGAACTGACCGGGACAGACGTGGCGGAGGCACAGCCGTAATTATCAAACGTACCATAGAACACGAACAAGCATTGCTACCCCCCCTAAGACGTATGGAGGCGACGGGCACGTATGTCAAAATTAATAATACTCGCGCACTCATTGTTGCTGCGTATAATCCCCCGGGCGAACTAAACACACATGACCTGGACGACCTGTTCCAACTAAGCAACCCCATCCTAATCGCCGGAGACCTGAACGCCAAGCACCCGCTCTGGAATTGCCGCACAGGTAACCCAGCTGGCTCACAACTCCTTAGACATGAGAACAACTCCAATTATGTCATATACGCACCAAGCGAGCACACATACATACCCACACAGCGTAACCACCAGTCTGACATCCTCGATATCACCTTAGTACGACAACTACACCTCCGGGTCACGCTTAAAGTAATCAACGCCCTGTCCTCAGACCACCTACCTGTTCTAATCAACCTAGAAGGCTCTCCGGCACCTTCCTTGCAACCCCTCAGACGCAACTACAACAAAGCAAACTGGGCAACCTTTAACCAGATTGTATCGGCTGAAATCCACAACACGCCAATCACGTCATGCAACGAGCTAGAACAAGCAGTAGCAAACCTTGAAAATACAATACAATATGCCATTTCTACCTCGGTCCCCATTCATGCACGTAACCGCGGCCCTCAAATCATGCCTACCGACCTCAAAGACCTAGCAAGAATCCGCAATAAAGCCCGCCGCAAATGGCAACATACGAGACGCCCTCAAGCCCTACAACAGCTGCGTGAACTTAACTTACACATCCGAAAACGCACTGCCGACTTCCTTACCTCCCAATGGGAAAGGACAGTCGCTGATCTAGACACGGACCGCACATCACTCTGGCGCATTGCGAAATGCCTAACACGCGAACCCACCTCCATTCCGCCCCTACACATCAACCAACGTATAGCCACATCCGACACCGAAAAAGCTGAAGCACTCGCAGATGAGCTGGAACGCACACTAACACCGAACCTTACACCAAGTTTACCACAATTTACTGCTGAGACCGAAACTCTAACTAATAACATATACTCATCCACAACTCACAACCAAGTCAGAAAAACCTCACCATCTGAGGTTACGTGGATCATTAAGCATCTCCCAAAAAAGAAATCGCCTGGACCTGACACCATACCCAACATAGTTAAAAACTTACCTCCCGACGCCATTAACCGACTGACAGAAATATTCAACTATACCCTTAGAAGCGGCACCTTTCCACAGCGCTGGAAGAAGGCAAAAGTCCTCCACTTCCCCAAACAAGGCAAGGACCACGCCAACCCAGCCAACTACAGACCCATCAGCCTACTGAACTCACTCAGTAAGGTGCTAGAGAAAATAATACTTAAAAGACTAACCGCACATCTAATCAAACACGGCATCATCATTCAAGAACAGTTCGGTTTTCGAGCCAAGCACTCGACCTCACTCCAACTACTCCGTATCACCGAGCACATAACCCGCGGATTTAACATAAATAAAACCACGGGGGTCCTGTTCCTGGACATTGAACGTGCCTTCGACCGGGTATGGCACCCAGGACTCCTACGCAAACTAATGTCTCTAAATGTGCAAGACACCATGGTAAAGCTCATCGCAAACTACTTACGTGACCGCCAGTTCAGCTCCGCAGTAAACAATGCACTCTCCTCCCCACGTATTATGCAAGCAGGGGTCCCCCAAGGCAGTTTATTGGGGCCCACACTCTTCAACATTTATATCAACGACATACCAAAAACCACAAACACATCACTTTACTTGTATGCAGACGACACGGCTATCGCAGCTCAGTCAGGCAACCCTAGATTTGTACGCGACAGGCTACAAACGTCACTCACCAACTTGGAAGACTGGCTCGCCAAATGGCGAATCCGAGTCAACCAAGCCAAATGTCATGCAGTAATATTCACTAAGCGCCAAACACATAGAAGCACTGCACGTAGACTCCCTCCTTTAACTCTGTTTGGCGAAAACATTAACTGGACTAACCAGACCACCTATCTCGGGCTCACGATGGACCAAGGCCTCACTTGGCACACACACATCCAAAATTGCCGGCGCAAGGCGCAAGTACAAGTAAGGAGACTCTACCCCCTCCTTCGTACAGGATCACATATCTCCCCGAAACTAGGACTTACCCTATATAAAGCACTAATCCGACCGATACTGACATACGCAGCCCCGGTCTGGGGATACGCCGCCTCCACCCACATTAAGCGCCTAAACTCCTTTCAGAACCGGATCCTAAGGATAATCACTGGCGTACCCAGACGGGCGCCGGCCTACAAACTGCACGAAGAACTGCATATGCACACAATTGAAGAATTCATTAAAAAGCTTGCCTCCGACCTCTATGCCAAAAATTCCCGCCACCATAACCCACTCATTGCCAACCTCGGCACATATCATCTTGAACTAACCAAACACAAAACGCCACTCCATCTTTTTGAACGTTCTCTAAACAACACAGATACCATAGATGCCAGAGCCCACCTATTCAATATTCTGAATCACAACTAACTACTTAAAACCTTCTGCCAACAGAGGAGGACCGTAAACGCCCGGACCACATCCACTTTCTCTCAAGATCAGGTATACAGGATACTCCCAAGCCCACAACAGGTACGTAACACTCCCTAAACCTGCCCCCACCACTGCATTCCTTTATATGTAGATAACCATTTCATAGCTTGTAAGCACGTACATTACTAACCCCCTTAAATTAGCACTGCTGTAACACCCTATAGCACATAACACCAGCTACTCCTTACTAACAAGCTTTCCCTCCCTGGGTGCTGCACAGACCTCGGTATGTGTTGACTCCCAGGATACAATATCACGCGCTCGCATGCACCGCATGCCAGCTAGGTACTAACCATTACTAACCGGGGTGCTATCGCGGAACCCGACCTAACTGCATGTATCGCTACACTAACAAGCACCCTGTCTTTCTCTGCCTTGCATGTTTAGTTTACTAACCGCATGTGCATGGGGAGACGATGTAGCCTCTGAGGATGATCGTCACCAGGGCTGGCGGGTGTGGGGCCAGCCTTTAAAAAAAAAAAAAAACAGAAATTAAAAAAAAAATTTTCCTAGAGTAACACACATCCCCGTAGAGAGAACATCGAAACCATCGCGCAGGTTAAGCCGTATAACGGCTAGGTACTGCGGACATGACACTCGGACGGGGCAACCATTGCACCCGTTCGACTCGAACTGCCTCTGGAGAACACATCTACTGTAGGCCTCTGTCGAGGATACGTCTGAGGGGTGTTCTACTCCCTGGAGGGGAAAGGGGGGCAGTAACACATAATAACTGACGATGATGTCATAAATGGATCTAATGTCTACATTAACTACTGTGTTCCTCTCATGAGAATGTGGCTGTAAGGAATGTTTGACATCGACAACTCTAGCGTTTTCTTAGAGAGATTACGGCTGCAGTTCCAACATATCAGGATATGCTCTTACATTGGCAGTGTTGGGAACTAACGTTGCGCGGATTCAGTTGAACTGTTTCGTATTTAGAGAGAGTCATCGTTAACACTAAATATGTTTTCCTTTCAGTCTTCATGTATAGATATGGTGTTTAAATCAAATTTCCGAAGTTTCCCGTTCGGGCATTATTAGCCCAGTCAATGAAAGGAAAATGTCGGAAGAATATTAACAAACTGAAGTGCATACCAAAAGCACACATTTAGAAGTACAATTTTTCAGAAGTCCCTTGAATTTCCATCAGAGCTTATCTCACCAGCCCTCCCTTGCAAGCCTTTACGAGATCATATAACTCTTCAAACCTTTTTTATGAGCTTGTGTTGTACATAAGAGGTCTACTGCAAATTTGAGCTAGCAATAACTGTTTATTAGACATTTGCAAAAGTTGACGTAATTGTAATCTTGTGTTTAGTATTTTTATTTTGTAAAATTTCTCGTTTCTAGAATTTCCCAAAATACTTCAAATACAAGTGTAGAATGGAATTTCAGCTGCCTTTTTGTGTCTGCAGTCTATATTTGTATGAACAGTAATACATAGGGCGGTGTACTCGTATGCACTAACTTATACAACTGCACGGCCAAGCAGGTGCTCCGTTACCCCTCTCCTCCTTATCCCTATGCCCATCTTAGGCGCAATTTACAGGAAGTAGGTACTAACGCTGCTTGTATTCAGTACCACAGTACTGTCCAACAAGCAGAGTAAAACACTTACTTACATGTGCAGCATGTGATAATACTCCTTACAAAAGTTGGCAGATTCAAATGGTTGTAGCATTCTGAAAACGTTTACATCAAATAACAATGCCAGTTTTGGTTCACGGTGTGGCAGTGGCGTAAATAACGGCGCGGGGGGGGGGGCTCGATCTTTAGAGGCCCCCAGCACCCAGACTGCTTTTAATAGTTTTCTTAAAAAGGATATTTTATATTCAATTCAAACATGGAAGATCGCTAGGAAGAAGCACTGAAACAGATGCAGTTCTCCGATAATATACTGACAACAGAAGTGTGCCACGTAAGCATTTCCTATCCTTTCTTACTTAAAAGTGTGAAACAAACTTATTTCCAAGTGTGCATCCATTCACTATCCTGTAGAGAAATTCATTAAAGCACGGTATTTTATTCAATACGGTTGTTATAAAAGTCGAACAAAGTACATAGTAAATAGACTGGTATCCATGTGAAAATGTAGGCGATTGGCCAATAAATTTAGTTATTTTAGAATTTGGTCATAGGGTATAAACTTAAATCACTGTGTTTTAACCAGTTGTTCAGTGTTATTGCTTCTGAACGATATCTGAGGTACCACAAATATAAGTTTACTCAGGTTAATATCTGAGTTAACCAGAATATTGATAGGCAACGGTTTTTTGGCACCTATGTGCATTATGCGTTTAGCAAGCGTATATTTTTCCCTTAGGAAAAATGCTATTTTAACAATTTGCTAGGTTTCAAAAAGAGTACATCATGAGTTTAGTTCATTTTCATGCTATTCTATATCAGTAAATATGTAATATTTTATCTCTCCATTTTTAAGCTTTGTTAGTAAGTAGGGCCCCCAACATTTATTTGCAGGGGGCCCAAAACCTTAGCTACGCCACTGCGATGTGGGGTAGTGGAATCGCCTTTTCTATTATCCACTACTGACGGGCCCACTGTATTCCGACAACCTGCATCTGTAGAATATATGCCATTTGTTTATTAACATTGTAATATCTTGATAAGCATTTTGCACTTCTCACTGCATCCTTCACCTTCTCAAATTCTCACCTTCCATCCACCGATATACTACACACTTTCTTTTCTGGCTGTGTTCCTTTTGTCTAGATCCTTTTACAGTTGTGTATTTCATTTCATTATCTTTAGTGCCTATTTATTGTGGTATTATTAACGGGCTAGATAATTCTTACTCCCCATCAGTGAAATAGTTGCATCATCTATATTTGATGATACATTATTACACGTCAGTCCATTATGATGGTGAACATTGTAATCCAGCTTTTCGCCAGGTACAGCATTCTCCCTATCCCGATTTGCAGCAATATGACATATGTTTGGTGCAAACACTTCAGGCGTTATGATTGGTTCCAAAACAATTTTTTCCTCTCTATTTTCTAGTGGTGGTTCCATATTACAACTACGAACTGCTGTGCGGTCTGTGGCCTCACCATATGTATGTACTTGTAGGTATGCTTGCTCACATGCTTGTGTTGTCGGAAGCAATTTTCTCAAGGTTGGAATTATATCTCTGTGGTCCAAGAAAATTTGAAACAATTGGGCTTCTTTTAACTTGAACTCATTTCACAGAAACTGAGAATAAAACTTTCTCCACAGGTGAGCAGTTCTGACTTAGATACATTAACTTTCGCAAACAATGAATGTTTCCACCTTCCCTGTTTGGTATAAACAACCCGTGCAACACAGCTCTTTCCTTTCATTGTACTAGTCAACTAGTGACTCGGCCTTAGTCTGATTTTTACTACACGACGATTTGTAAATGTTGCTTTGTGGAGTAAGAGCTACTACTAATATCAACAAATCTGTATCGGAGCCAATAACGACAGCCCTGCTCCGATAACCAATGACAACGTTTACTGCATCGACATCAGCGTCTTCTTTAGCAATAAAGCGCCTTCTTTCCATCTCTGACGCCACCGCTTTCAGTAGGCTAGTTTTGCCTTTCCTGCAACGGACGGTGCACTAGCGATGATTTGGCACAGCACTGGGCTAAAGGGATGTACTATCTTTCACAAAAGTAAATACCCACCTTCAGTGAGACCTGCGCGAAGGTTCACCTAATTCTCAGGCGTACCTAAATAGGTGGTATGAGAATGAAATCAGTCATATACGTACGCTTCCTTTGCTGTTCAGAGGAGATGGCAGCCATTACTTCACCTCGCAACTTTGAGAAGCGATATTTCAGCAATCACTTTAAATTAAAGCGCAAATATTGCAAATCCAACGTTACTACGTCTGCAGAAAATATGTTACTATTGGGTTTTGATTAAACAGTGGACCAGAAGTAAAAAACTGTCAGTGTTGAGCTCTTTGCTTACCAAAGTAAGCTAATAATCCACACTAATTCACTGTGTCCCGTGTTAGCCGAGAGCGTTAATGTAGTATACGCGTACCCCGAGTGGCCCCGTGAACATGGATCGACTCCCGCCCACAGCAAAATTTTTCTCCCCTTCCTTTCTGTTTTAACGGGAACATCGTTATTTATAGTACCTGAGCCAAATATACTATTATACAATATTATCACATTGCTGCAATACGATTGAAATTTTATAACTGAAAACCTTAGAAGATATCGATTACAATCGCCGTAGACAACACAGGAATATGCGTATTGCAACTGTCAATCATTGTTCTACAAATTAATATCTAATATTTTCCTTTAAATAACTCACATTCAAAGGCATTTTTCTATAAATGTCGACGGTTACTACCATATTAAAGAATTTACTTCCGTTGTGCGCTATCAGTGCTTCGTTAGCTTACAATGGATATAAGATATCACTATATATTGTTCATGTTAAAAAATGCACGAAAAATAAAATGTTTCAGCCAGAATAAAATAAAATAATTATTTCAGAAAATTAAATCCCTCGGCATGATTACATTAATATATACTTTTTATGCAGTAATACGACACAAGCATCATACTACCCAAGAATAACACTCAAAACAACAAAGGAAAGTGAATTTAGTGTATAATATACCATACGAAAGAAAATGGAGTATCACTGATCACAAAAATAGATAGTGGAAAGAACTTGATGCCAGTGATTAAATAGCTAATGATGTATTAAACAGAATGCAACCCAGTTATAGATTACCTCAGCCTGAAGCAACCTTTGAACCTGACAGCGTTGTCATTTCGGTTATTTCCAAGGACTACACAATGTTGTCATGTGCCGGTTCACTCAATTTCTAGACGTGTGCCTTTTTTCTGATGCTGCATTTCTAATAAAAAGCTCTGGAGAACTAACGTTGCTGTTTAATTTTTCATTTTAGAAAACAAGCATGCAGGAGGTGAGGTTTGAACCACCGCCACTCAGTACTTTCAACTTCCACGCACAGCCACGCACAGCTCTATTCCTGTCATATTAAGTTGGCAACAAATTTCCTGGCAAGGCGGAAAGTTCGTAACACTATTAACAAAACTTTAAATACTTTGCTTTTGTTTCTAGATGTTCGTTTACAGTTATTTAGGAAAAGAAGAATATTGTCTAGAACAAACATGGGTATCGCAGCGTTCAGTGTGGATGGTAAGATCCTTAAGTTGTTTTTATTAACGACAAACAAAGATGAAACGATTAAAGTTATATAATAATATACGTTCTCGTTGACAGACATTTGAAAATACTGCTGTTCAAATTGCCCGTCCATACATGGCTGAGGATTGATTTAGTGATGTTATATTTAAACTATGATATATCTAATAGGTATTATAGTTCAATTATACTAACTTCATAGCCAAACTCTCCACCTTGTGTTGCAGTAGACACCTGCTCCGCAAACTTGAGGTTAGAATCAAATCTGTTTGCAATTTTGATTTTGATTAAATAGTGGACTAGAAGTAAAAAGCGATGCCAGTGTTGAGCTCTTTGCTTACCAGAGTAAGTAATCCTGTACTCAGTGTTAGCCGAGGGAGGTAAAACGCACTAACGCGGACCCAGAGTCTTAAATACCTATACTAGTACCTCAAAATGCTCTGTAATGTAACTGAAGTCACAGGAAAACTTCTACAAATAACAGAGAAATGCTCAAGCGTACACGTGACTTCTATGACTTTGTTAGAGTTCATAGGTCCTTTATGTTATTTCGAGAGCCACAATTTCAGAGCAGTTTTGAGCTCTTTTATTTTGGTTACTGATGTTGGTATAGGCTCTTATCTCTCATAAAGTTTCAGAATTCTGCTACTACCATTTTTTTCACTGCTAGAGATGTTTTGAATTTTCATAAGGGCTTTGGAGCGGTTTTTTCTCATCAATTTCTCTCGTTTTATAACGATTGAGGCTGTTTCACGTCCGCCTATATGGTTTGAAGGCATTTCTCTTGTTTTTACTCCATTTTCGCATGTTTCAGTACGGGATCTTTTATTTTTTCGGTGAGTTGTCAGGCTTTTTCCATCGATATTACTAACACTTAGAGTATAGCTTGTAATCTTGTTTTCGGGAACATTTAGAGCCAACCAAAGTTAACCTAAACATTGTAATTCTTTAAAGTTGTTTATATATTTTTATTAGGACCTGTTTACTTTCTTTCATATTTTCCTCCTCCCTTATAATGTGTTTGACACACGCAGCAGCTTAGGGTTCATTAGTTATTTTTCCTGGTAGTGAGGAGTAATTAATATTTTTACCGCTTCTATTTCGATTTATATATTCTTTATTTTATAAGCTGTAAGGTAGACGGCGCTCGTCTTTAGCACGGCTTGGGACCTGCACTAGAATGTTGGAATGTTTTTTTTTCCTCGTAGTGGTATACTTAGCGACTTCCTTTCTTCTTCTTCTTCTTCTTCTTCTTCTTCTTCTTCTTCTTCTTCTTCTTCTTCTTCTTCTTCTTCTTCTTCTTCTCCTTCTCCTTCTCCTTCTCCTCCTCCTCGTCGTCGTCCTCATCGTCATCATCATCATCGTCGTTCTTGTCATCGTCCTTGGCCTTGTCGTAGTCGTTGCCCTTGCCGTTGGCGTTGTCGTCGTTGTCGTAGTCGTTGTCGTTACCGACACCGTCACCGTCATCGTCATCATGATCATTATCATTATCCTTATCCTTATCCTTATCCTTATCCTTATCCTTATCCTTATCCTTATCCTTATCCTTATCCTTATCATTATCATTATCATTATCATTATCATTATCATTATCATTATCATTATCATTATCATTATCATTATCATTATCATTATCATTATCATTATCATTATCATTATCATTATCATTATCATTATCATTATCATTATCATTATCGTCGTTGTTGTTGTTGTTGCCTTCTTCATTAGATGTCTGCCAGGCGGGAGAAGTTGATAGTTGGGTAAACTTCCATTTCTTTTTCCTACAGGCGAGCTCATGAAGAAAAGCCATCATCTTGAGCTTTAAGTGCCCTGTCTTATGCGCTGTTCACGACACTAATGTCGATAGGCATATGTGGATACTCTCTCATCGGTGATTACTTTCTTATCATCGTATGGGGATCGAGATATTTTGTTGAGTACCACGGATGCTGATGAGATTGGATTAGGTTTGTTGGGGTTCTTATGGTTTCTTGGCTCTTAAGACAGTCGAATTAGCTCTCAAAAGCGAAGTGGTGTTTTATGTTACTATGTTTTATACCTTTAATCTTCTTGATCACACCTCCATAAGTATCGAGGGCATACATCATTGGTCTCTATCCAATAAAACAATTAATGGTTTCTTCACTTCTTCATCTTCAAATTTTCCTAGCATACTTTTGTTTTGCGTAGAATGACATAATCTTATATGGTAATCAGCTGTATCCAGATTTGAAAAAAAAAAAAAAACGTAGCTTATTATATATATTTTTATATATATATATTATATATATTTTTCGTAGTCACTCAATAGATGAACGAATCAGTATCAATGTACACGAGTTTAAGGTTTTCAAGCCCATAATATTAACGTACTGACAGTGGTGGCTCGTGGATTTAAAGGATAGGGCGTTGCATGCTCATACAGTGGTAATGTAAATGTACTCACCTTCACCTGTTTCTGATTATAGTAGTAAATCGGCTCGACGAATTTTCATGCCGGCAAACATGTTGATGACCTAGGTGCTGAAGTCTTTGATGCTAGAAACTAGATTCTTTTCCACAGAGAGCATAGCGAGTGCCAAGTGTCGGTCCTGCTTCATTGTGTTCCTTAGAAAGCACTTGATCCGCTTTAATGAAGAGAAGCAACACTCCGGTTCTGCCTTAGTCATTGAGATCGTGACGAGAATCCTCGGGAGTTTTGCTATTTCATCAAAAGCTTCAACCAGATTGTCTGAATAGAGCATCTTTAGTAATGTTAATGCCCCACTCTTATGATAAAATTTTAGCCTTCCATAAACGATTGAAAGCTCTGGTTTTAGTTTGTTCCTGTTTAACATGGGATATGTCATTACAGCCAAGTGTAGAATATGCTCTGGAAAATTCCTCGAATATTCTTCGAAACTTTCTGTGTCTAAGAGCTTACAAACATCAAGATGAGATGTTGACTCCTACCGGCATTTCGTCTCTATTGTGAGGTGATCGCACACCTCTTTAGCGTCAACGATTTTGTTGCAGCTACATCGCTTATTCCCATTTTGACCTTATTCGGTAGAGACAGTATCCAAGTTCTTGCGCAATCCATTGACAATGTGCACGAAGTTTTTCACCGAATGGCTAACTTTAATGCAATCAGTTTTCCTCATCCGCAGTTGGATATAGAGGATATTAACATGAGACATTAAACGGTGAAAGAACCAGAAGATAAATTCGCTGTCTTGCAAGTTGTATCTTAGCCCTCTTGCTTCTCTTCCCGTGTCTTTTCAAAATGAACTTTCAAGTTCAAGAAAATATTCAATGAGTGCTTCTCTATTTTCAAAACTAAAACTCACTGCTTGGGACTTAAAAGTCCATCTAGTGGCAGAGCCGGCAGCAATACGACGTTCACAGATTTTTTCGAGAACTTACATGCGCTGGGGCGAGCGTGAGAAGAAAGTAGGACATTGAGATTTAACTAATGGACATAACAATATACATAGTGTGCCAGAGGATAGTGTTCTCTTATTTTCGATTGTGCACTAATGGTTATTTCCCTCATGACAGCGGCGCCACCAAATGTTTGTGCAATGATTTTGTTTGGTGTCGTCTTGAAATGACTGTTTCATTCTATAAGCAGACACTCGGATAATTCTATGGCAGTCTGTCCATTAGGCTAAGAAAACCCAAAACCTTTCATAGATATTACCGTTAATCTCGTATCGATACACGAAAACCAATTGCTGATGCTCTGACACATCTGTAGTCCAATCTAGCATTGAGGCTATAAATGTTGTCTCCTTTAGTTCTTCTTTTATTTTGTTGTGGCAGACATACATTGTAACAGTTCATTTTGTGCTGTTTTTGACGTCCATTTAGCAACGGTACTAGTCTCCATGTGATTTGTTACAGCACTGTCGACACTAGCTAGAACAGGTCCTAAAAATCTTACAGAATCTTCATACTCTTTTGTCTCGTCGTGTCCCCTTAATGCCCATTCTTTTAGTTTAACAGGCTCGCTATATGCAGAACTGAGCTGTACACCAATGTTTACTGCAACAGGTAGCGAGTTCCAGAACGTTACTCAAGTGTTTCCTACTCGATATATCTGCGGTGCCGTAGTAGTAAAAGCGGGCGTTAAACACAACTACTCGATATATGCTTATTTCATGTTCATTTAAATGACCTATGTCCTTTATGCCACTTTTTGACCAGGAACCATTACTTCCGAACAACAGGCAAGGAAAGCAGAAAAGGGCATTTCGAATTTCACAACCGCATGTGTATGAATATTTCACAAAAACATCACTATGAAAACGCCTTATTCAAGTATCAGTAGCTTTTCTTCCCTTGGCTGTCTGTGCAATGCTATTATCAAGAGTAGGCCTTCCAAGGGTTTTAACGTTAATTTTTTCTTTAAAGTATCGAGTAGAGAATGGACTCTTTAACTGCGAGTCCACTGAAGTCATTTCGGAGGGGTTTGTTTAACACGGGTGCTTGAGAGGAGAATAACACACTGTAAATGTGCAAGCAAGCTGACTTTAGGGGAACATGTGCCAGTGACTGCAGCATGGTACAGTGCTATGATGGCTTAGGTGGCGGGGTTACAGGGAGGAGGGGCAAACCTGTAACATTGCTATCTTACAACGCTCTTCCGTGTTGCTGTGGACGACGCACGCTGCGTCTGTCCAGCACACTATAACTCATATCATACATTATCAAATGTCGTTTACAACTAAAGTGTTGTAAAATATTTAAGGATAGTTATTTCTGAAATTGCAAGCACGGGAGCACATACAAAGGAACCGCCCCTGCGTCTTGAACATGTCCAGCACACACAAACCAATATATGTATATTGGTTTATTGAAGATTATTTTGTCGCGAAGCCATATGCACTTAGCCAGATTAGTCCTATACATGGTTCGGTCTATGAATGTAGGCTTAGCAACCAGCTTTTTCAGAGTTTTCTCATTGGTGACAAGTCGTATATCCATTCGACTCCGTATATTCTCCATAGTTTTCCCAAACATAGTGTTGTTCAAAAGTTTGTACAGGTCCTGTTCTAAATCATTTATTGTTCCTTGCCATAGTCTGTTATTCAATTCAACGTAAGGCTTTGACCAGCGGGACTGCCAGCATTGTAGCACACGGTGAATTTTTGTTGGCCGCAGTTCATGACTACTGTGCTTTTCAAATGGGGAGAGTTTCCATCTGGAGCCAATGAGATACGTTTACGTGCACAGCGTTGCAAGCTCATTACCCCCACCCTTTTCATATTTCCCTCGCTCTCTCATACACTGTCCTACTATTCTCTTAGCGCGCGTCAAGCCCCACTTAAGAGGAAAGCAATATGACAACACAGCATGACTCCGATTGGTTGCTGGCCTGGAGGCGCTCAAGGACAAACTCCTTCCCATTTGAAAAGCACAGTAAGTGCCTGATTCAAGGTCAAATAATGCACCACGTACTTTTTCGTGATCCAAGGTGTGGAAATTATCTTCTTTGTAGAAGAATCCTCTGGCTTGATACACTAAGGCAGGAACGGTAAATCAGTATGTAGATAATGCAGCTCAGCTGGATATTCGATGTCAAGTTTTAACATGCATCCAAGAGGATCATGTTCTTGCAGTATTTCTAGATTAACTTCTTCGGGAGAAACCCACTTATATCCTCCAAAAGGAAGGGTGTGGCACATCCCAGCCATATTGGTCATTGGGCTCTTCGTATGTAAGTATTTAATAAATTGAGAAGGTTTACGACATTCAAACTTCTCCATGTGAGTGTTCGTCTCAGCATACCGATGGGAAACCTGGCATAAAGCTCCTATTATACCACATTCAATCATGAGCAGCTGATCGTAAGCAAGAAGCATTTCACCCCCCCCCACCCCCCCTCCCCCCGCCGGCGTCTGTCATACAATAGCCTAAAACATTTGGTTCTGTGTGGAATCCCCTCCATCTTTACTCTCCCTTTCACCTTTTTTATACTACATAATATCAAGAGTAAGAAAACCATTTTGAAGTGCTTTGATGTACGGTAACAGTGATGTGAATGGTGTAAGAAAGCCTTGCAGGGAAAGGATATGGTGGCTAACGGTATAAGCACCTGACAGAATTTGGGAGATTTTTAACAAATTGTACCTATAAATGAGTACCAACTATTGGTACATAATTCAGCTTGTTAATGATTTCTTTCGACGTCGCCCCGTTTTTAGCATTCATTGACTGGGCTCTATGTGTTCTCCGCACTGCCATCTGAACAAATGACAGAAAATTGGTATTAATTAACAGAATAATGGTACTGAATTATAACGTTCAATACTTCCTTCGCTTATTACTTTCTCTACTGTTAAGTAGAGGAAGTATTGCATTCCACCCAAACATTCGATATCGAGATTTTACTGGAAATATGCTTTGAGATCCCCTGAATCCAAAAAGGCATTTTAGTGTGTGTGTGTGTGTGTGTGTGTGTGTGTGTGTGTGTGTGTGTGTGTGTGTGTGTGTGTGTGTGTGTGCGTGTGTGTGTGTGTGTGTGCCAGTCTGTCAGTCTGTGAACAGCATAACTCAAAAACGAAAAGTCTGTTAAAAAACAAAGTTGGTATTTAAGTTTAATGTCTTTTAGGATGCGACACGAATATTTTGAAGAAAATAGTCCCACCCAAAACTACCCTTTACATGCAAAATGTTTCGAAAATAGCTTGAAAATAGCTCTAACGATTTTGATTAAAATGCCATATATTTAAGATATTTGTATGACAAATGAAATGTAGGTTTTGAATTTTCTGGCTATAGCCTATATAGTCCTGTTTACTCTGGAGGACTTTTGAATAACTCGTAAACCGAAAGAGATAGACCAAATCTTACTATGCAAAAAATGTAGATCTCGCTAAAACACACAATTTATGTCCAAATAAATTGTTTTGTAGAGTGAACTATTTCGGAGATATTCCTCGTCATTTGTGTCAGTTTCGGAAAACTTAAAACTTTTATTAAATGAAACATCGTTGTTCATTTTTTATATGTTAAACGTGCAAAGAGAACGGGATTCAAAGCTTTAAAAGATTTGACTATCGCTCAAAGCCTACTGTATTCCCATATTCCCTTTGTACTTACACGGAAATAATCAATAAGATAATTTGTGCAAATGTTTATCTCAACTAACACGAAGATGTAGGAATAAGAGTTCCTAAGAATGGTTAGTACTAGAGTAGACCAAGTCATGTGAATGCAACACGTCAGATTTTATTTTTTGTTGATTCCTCATTTGTTGTGAACGGTACTTTCGCGAAAATCAGTACAGAAAATGTTTGCCGTGTTCATACTGTTAGTTCCAACGAAGAAGAGTTAATCAGGGTAGATAGTAAATAAGGAAATACTGAATGTAAAAAAAATTTAACATGTACAAGAAGCAACAAGAAATGTGCATTGAAACAGAAAGCATTAAATGTGTTTCTCGACATATGCATACCAGTGTGCTGGAAGTTAAATAACTTATCCTTGTGGGACTTGCTTATTGAAAGATTTCCAGTATTTTACTAATATTCTAGAAATGTGTTAGAGAGGCTGCAATGAAACTAATTATTTGTATTTATTACGATGTTATGAAACGGTTTCTTTAAGGTTTTCTAATTGAAAAAATGCAAATTAGATCTGTATAAAGGAAAACAAAACTTGTAATTCAAACGAAGATAACAGAGTTACAGCTCAATGTCACGTGGTGCTTTCTACCTCCAAATGCTGGGATGTCCCTCATCCTTCACTTATAGAAGTGATGCCTAGGTCAGACGCAAAGTCTTAGTAAGCAGGAGCCAGAAGGGAACGGAAGGGAACCCTTACCTTCCACATCATCTTCCCGTGACATCCAGAATGTACAGCAGCACGGAAAGAGATCAGCACTGTGTTCTTGCGGTCACCGCATTCCTTACCGTTTGTGGGGTACTTTCTTACGTCATACTTTCATTTTACGAGGCCGACGTGACATGAAGGCCCTGAAGCAGGTCGATCAGCTGATGGTGGTGAACCGACGGCAGTCTAAAAAACATGGCTACCAGTGTTGGATGTTATGGGGGAACACGTGTTAGTTTTGTTTAATTGAAAGTGAATTAGTGGTCGTATATGCTGTTTCAGTGATTGTGTTTATTTATAAATATTGTAAATTAATCAAAATTCATTTTTCAGTAGTTTTCTTGTTGTAGTATGAGAATTATAACAGATGTTTTTCGTTCAACTTTTTAATGGTTTCTTTTGAGTAATTGAACAGTTTTTCGACTGGTTTTCGTAAGTTTTACTTCTAATTGTTGAACTATTAAATTAAAATTATTATTTTCATTTATAGTGTGTAATTTTAAGTGATTTAAGAAATGGTTAATTCTTCAGTGAAGTTATTCAAGAATCCATTACCTAGGTATTTTGTTACATGGTGATACCGGTACTGAAAGGTATGTCATTCTACTTTTGTTTTAGGTGTACAATTGAACAATATGGGTCTGACGTTGTAGTGTGTATGGATGTAAACCTAATTATGACAGTCAATATATATATAAATGGAACAGACATCGAAAGGATACCGTTCTCCTAAACATGGCCACCGTATGGGTTTTTGTTAAACCCAAAAACTGTAAACTTTGTAAATACCTATAATTGTAATTAATGTTAATTGCAGCCTCTAAGCCGGGCCCTTTGTACGGCACCAGGCCAAACCTTCTCTCAACAAACAAAACTGAAACTGAAAAAACAACTGAAAATAGTCAAAGTAGTTGAGACAGTTCATAAATATCTGTATATGCCCTGATGATAATAAGTTAACATTTATAGATTCCATCATTAATAAATATTATGTTAGGTAAGTGGATACACTGGTAAGTACTTTATACAAGTGATATTGAGAAATAAGTTTCCCAGCTTCTCCGGTGTAAGCAACATATCAATATTACTATTCTTTTAATACGATTAGCTAGTTATAATAATATATCGGTTAGTCACAATGGGCCGTTAAAATCAGAATACTAATGAGAATGGAATGTTCCATTTACATTTAAATATTCAGTTTCAGTGGAATTAAGTTTGGCTATAATCACGTGCCTCACATTTAAAATTTGATAATAATAGCAGCTATTGACATGGTTAGATAGTTAATCCTTATTATATTGCTATGTGATTTATTATTTATGTAACGTATTATAATAATATGCAGGTATTTTTGTTACGCGTTTTTATTTTCAATAATGAGTGACAATTCAATACATGTCATTTCCTTACGCTTTTCCTCCAAACGGGAAAGTCATATTCACATTGGCATCAGTTCGCTTCGATCAGCTGTTCCAAAGATGACGCAATCGGGCCGTAGCCTGAGTTTCGCGCAAGCCTCGTTCATTTTATTAGCTGATTCTGTTACCTTGCAGGTGCATCTTGCGCCTTGCGTTCTGTATCGAGCCAATAGAGCATACCTACTGTCAACTCATTGGATAATTGAGGCGTTGAGCGCAACAGTGGTCCAACCCACAAAAATTCAGAAACTGAGTTATTAGCACAGACATGTTCCCCATATCAAAATCTAGGAGATCAGTAGTGGCCTATACCACATTTCTACAACCACCGACAGATGGCATGAGATGTGTGTTATTGCATGGAACTGAATCTGGCTTCCTGGATAGAAACAGTGGCCCGACTTTCCTGCATGTATGTAACTATGTATCACAATGTCGGTGCTATATTGATTAAAATTTCCAAATATCATGACTCTTGCTTAGTTATTAAAGTCAATATAAAACTTTCAAATCACAGATATTTTTTACACTCCAATATCTCCATTATGTACATTTAGTGGTTGGGCCACTGTTGCGCTCAACGCCTCAATTACGAATAGGTGTAGCCACCTCCCTCAACTGGAAGGGAGAGGACGTAACGTGCCCCCTTTCAAATTGGTGGAGACCCATATCAGAAGATACACCTGTAAATGCCCCTACAGACAATAAGAAATTCTGTCTTCTACTATTTGTGCTCTGTGTACCAGGGGAAGAACTTCCTGTCCAGTATATCTACGAGTACGTTTCTGCATCTAAAGTAAGTATGTCTCAAAGAACATGTGGTCGTGGATACGATGAACATTAACCCTGGCATCACTCTATGATACGTTGCAAATTTTTCACAAAGGTAAGGCCTTATCAACAAATCTGGTTTGAAATCCATTTAGCAAAATATAAAACGTTAACAAGAAAACAGCTACTTGTAGGGTAATTAGAAGTACACATTTATTTGCAGTTACACTGAGATCTTCATATCCTCGTCGGTAAAGTTTCAGAGGCCTGGCGTGGTTTGAAGCATGAAGCAACTCCACACTTATCTCTACTGAAGCATGTATTATCCACTCGTCAAGAAGCTAGATGGCTCCAAATGTTTGATACGAATTATTTTTTCTCTCGGCGAAACGGTTCTTTATTGACAATAATGGTAGTGGATATGTTTGTTAGACTCATCATGCAGAATCCCTGGTTAACGTGTGGCCGAAGCAGTACTTTCCATTCTGTATATTATACATATAGTATTACGCAGGTTATGAATGTTTTACGTGATGGAGGAACATCTGTTACTGCAAAAGCAAACTCACTGATATCTCGCAAGGTGTTTGATATTCTACAGTTCAAAAATAATAACTTTCCAAACTTGCCTGATGCTATAAAACTACAGGATTCTGGACTAGAAACATCCCAAGCAATACAAGTAATAGAAAATGTGTTTATTACCATAAGTAAAGAAGCCTAAGGACAAAATGGCGAAAAGGTGAAAGATAACAAAATCTGTGAAAAATACCGGTTATGCAGCTCTGTGTAACATTTTGAGGGTAGATACTACGTTTTCTTTTCAACCCAACCCCCACCCCATTTGCACTTAAACATCTCGTGACACAGAGATGCTGAGAAACAGTTTGAGTGAAAGACATCGAGCTTTCTCTTTCGATAATTTACAGCTGTATATTGAGGCCCAGTGCAAAACATTCTTTAATTACAGGCAGTGGCAGTTAGCATTTAAGTAAGCTTTCAAATCGCATCTATCTATATTATATTACAAGTACCTACTTATATCGGCTAAATGGAGGTCTCTTGAGGGAGTTCTCTCTCATAATCAGACTGTACCTTCCTACATTCACTCGCGCATGTAAACATTAAAGTTCACGCATTCCCGACCTAACGGGAAACGCACATTCCTCCTCCCCGCCTTGCGACATACAGGACCTGTTCCACACTAGACGCAACTGCTCGACGCCTTTCCTACCTCTCAATACACTTCAAATGGTGATACAAATAATATACCTATCCACCTTCCTTCAATCTCTATTGAAGTGCACATATAATTCATCTCGATGCGCTACGAAGTTACGCATCAATACAAAATAAAAAGCATAAGGTTAAAACCTTTTCTATCGAAAGTTGCTTTTCCGAAGGTTCAAAAGAAAGACAAGGGTCATATAGTTCTGCATTCTGTAACATTGGGATAGAAGAAGACACTGTGTACAAATATTATGATAGTGTTATTCAACATTGCTAAACTTGCTGTAGTCTCACGTATTTTAGCTCTTGCTGCTTCTCACATTCTGCACATAATATGTATTAGTGTACAACTTAACTTAAGCTTTCGGTCACAACAGCATTTGCCGAGCCATCATTCAAGTTTACTGCTGGTGGCGGTGGCAGTGTTGTTATGTAAACATGCCATGATTATAAGTGTGTAACATTTGATAAAGGGGGAGGGGTCCAAAGAATACCCATTGGGGAGTAGGGCAAACGTCCTTAGTCACGCCACTGGTAACCATGGATGAAGAAGAACTGTAATTGTTGATTTTGCATCTTCTTCATGTGTTTCTGTGACTGTTTCGGTTACGTGATGATGAAACCTGCTTTTGCTCGTCCGCATGAGAGAAAGTGGGAGGGGAGAGCGCAGGAAAAGATTGTGGCAACCGTGCGTGTAAGTTCAGTCACTTTAGTTGCCTCGTAGCGTGTGGAGGTAGGGCTACGTTTAGTCAACAGGCTAGTATGTTCGTGGTGCACTGCTATGTAAAGGTGGAAGTGTGATACACATATTCAGCACCGAGACAATACGTATATGTCTGTCACAAATTGTAAGTACTCTTTACAGGTTGTGCATTCTACAAATTCTATGTTAGAAAATAAAAGTCATGTGACAAGCAGCAGCGTGGTCTCACACGGCTTAATATTTACAGCCCTACAAACGTGGTTCACAATTATACACTGTTTAAATCCTTGTGTAATATATTTGTTTGAACAGATATTTGAGATATGACTATGTTTCTCATAACAAGAATGGAGGGAAAATTTTTGTGTAAATAAAGCCGCTCTTGTACTTCATCCACATAAAGATGGAATACTTTTAATTAACTTATGTACCATCCGTGAACTGTTAAATACATTTAATCAGCAGAAACATATTAATTTAACAAAAACACCAGTAGAAATCAACGTTTTTATTCAACTGATGGACGCTGGCGGCAGCGGCAAGAACTTAGGTGGGGGCTGCGAAAGAGTGCGCAGACACCCCTGAAAAATTCGGAACACCCCCTTGTGCACAGCAAAGGGCATTTAAAGCTATGATTTGGGAAAATGTATTTAAAAACACCATGTGTAATTTATTTTGAAAAACAAACATATTTCTATTGCATAACGTTTATTAGATACATTTGATAGAGAAACTGACAGTTAAATTTTTACACAGCATTTAACATTTTTACAACAGTAATAGACCATATGGGGATTATTGCAACTTACAACAAGTATCGTACAGAATTGACAGTTAAATGCAAATCAGCGTTAATCTCGTCATTTCTCAGGTATCTGCTTGAACATTGTTAGCATCAGCACGACGTAGGCACATATATATTTAATCGGTGCCCTACGAACATTCCCCAATATAATACTTATCATTACTACAGGGTAACACATGTAGAAGGACAGTTGGTCAAGGAGATAGGATTAATTTGACATGTTATACGATATTAATTCATAAGCTGATTACGAATAAAGTGTATGTCATGACATTAAGTAGGTATTATAAAATGTTTAATATTTGCACTATCCAGTATGAACTAAGCTTGTTTGTTCCCGTAGTATCCTAAGATACCTTTTGAGAGATTAGGGTGTGAAAAGTCAAATGCTAATAATGTATGTATTCATTGACTAGTAATAATGCTGGAATAATTTGGGCTTGTTTCAAACCACATGTCTATTTGACATGGATTAAGAATTCTTAAAGTACAATTGCAAGATTATTACTTCCAATAACTTTTTGCTTCGGTGATAAAATACATTTTAACATGACGTCATCGTTCCCATTTGTAACGGCAGCTATATAGAGTTTGGTGATGAAAAGGAAATTGCAAGGCGTTGTGTTTGCATTTCCTGTATTACATCGCGGTGGTATTTTTAAACATTGATGATTACATAATTATACTATTAAGATTTGCAAAGGTTATCTTTACATCGTGTTAATGTAATTATTATTGCAAACTTCTTTCACTTAGTATTACAAACATTGACCTCCGTGTGTAGAACGATTTATATCAAACATTTTAGTTTCAATTATTCATAACATTTTGTATGTTCGAAGACAACAGCGCTTATGTGCTAATCTACATTGTTTTTACTTGTAACTATTTACGATAATATGATTTTTGCAGTGGCGGCTGATGGGGGGAAAAAGGCCGCACTGTAGCCGTGTAGTTAGACCATTCGCTTCCCATCAAAGCGACCCGGGTTCGATCCCGGGCAACCGCATGTGGGATTTGTGGGGGACGAAGCGGCACGGGGGCGGGTTTCCTCCAGGTTCTCCAGTTTCCCCCGCCATCTCATTCCACCGGTGCTCCATCTTCATTCCATGTATCATCAGTAGGGCTGGGAAGTTCATGCCCTAAAAAACACTGAAATATGCATGCAAATATGCTCTTAAAAACTTGAAAATATGCCAAGAAATATGCACTATTAATTAAAACGATTGATGTCCCTTTGCAGTAGACAAGACGAGTTAGTATAACTAATAAATAAAGTTACCATATTCCTTAGACGTTGAAACAGAAGTGGTCTAGCTGCTTGTATTAACTGCTAAATTGCAGTTCACAACAAACACTTTGCACAAATTTTCAACTGTAAAACATCGTATGTTGTCTCGCAAAACACTTTTGTAACGTGAAAAACTTCTCTCCACGTCATAAGATGTTATCGCGCATATTTAAATGATGTTAACTGCTTTACAGAGAGAGTCAAGTCTCTTGGTGTGACAGATGGTTTTCTTTCGAGGATGTCTCGAATATCCCACATCTGGTTATAACCAGAATTTTTTGAAATTACATAATTCACTTTTTGTCCTATGCTACCAGGAACCGAACTTAGATCACATATTGTTTTTTTTTCAAGTACAGTAAGTGATTCATGCAAAGGAAATGCTACAGCTTCCAATGCCGTTATGGCTGTTGGTAAGAAAGAAAAATGGGCAGATATGAAACTAAGGCCCTTCTTTAACCCAGTGCGTGACAGAATATTTTGCACAGTTTGTATCGATGAAGCATCGTTCGAGTCCAATGAATTAACAACCTCTTGGATTATTTCTATGTGCTCAGCATAATATAAAACTGCATGGACCCATGTTCCCCATCGAGTTAACACTGGTGCAGGAGGAAGTCCGATGTTAGGTGCTGTTGATCTAAACAACTTAACTCTTTTAGGAGATTTAACAAAACTTGTCTTTGTACTGGACACAAATCTATCTACCAATGGGAAAGAATCACGTATTGTCTCAGAAATTCGATAAAGAACGTGTGCCAAATAAGTTATATGAATTAAATTAGGAAAAATACCTTTCAGAGTTTGTCCTGATTTTAGCATATAAGGACCTGCATCAGTAACAAATAAAAGTAACCGGGCATATTTGATTCCACATGGCCATAGTAATTTCAAAGTGTCCATCACAAACTGGGTCACAGTTACATTGTCAGTGGCGGACAATTCGTACACATTAAGAAGATAAGGTGTAATCTTTTGTTCATTATTTAAAGCACCCACGATTATATTAGCAATAGAACGGCGCTCAGAATCAGGGGTTTCATCAACAGACAACCACACAAACTGATCCACTAATTCATTTTGTATATTTGACAATACGTTATTGTGACAATGTCCTACCTAAGTCTTACGCAGTGTACTTTCTTCAGGCACATGTTGTCCAGTGTACTTGGCAAGAAAGTTTTTAAATGTCGGATTATTAATTTTGAACAAGGGAATACCAGCAGCTAAAAATGCTTGACAGAAGTCATATAATTCAGTAACCCTACTTCCTAAACACTCTACTAGTTGTTTTTGAACATATTATTTGTTTGCGAGTTTTCTGATTAAATTCTCCTTGTGTTTTGCTGTGTTTATGTGCCGACCTATTTGAAATCTTTTCTCACTCCCTACATTTTTCTCACACGCTCAACAAAACAGTGCCCTATTATCTGTAGATATTAAATCACCCGAAAACTCGTTCTGTAAATTAATTAATCTAGCACTCGGAGTTGGTTTTATTTTCGGCATTTGAAGAGCTTTTTAACATTTTATACGCCTAATTTAATTTGGTGGGAACCAGCTCACAACACTGTTACGTTTGAAGACCACTACACTACTACTGATGGGCAGGCAAGCGTTGCTATAATCGTGCTGCTCAAAACGTTGACCTGCACTTTATCTTTGCTACTATAAACCTCTCAGATAACGCACTGATTATTTTCTACGAGCATGCATATAATGAAAGGATGAAACAGGGGATTCACTGCATGACAACATGACTCAGCATTAGTTCTCGCCACCTCGCGAATTCCATCATCATGTGCAATACTACCAATGTAAAAAAATATTATACAGATGGAAAAAATAATAAAAAACCATAAAAATAATTAAAGCATGCAATATAGGGGCTAGAATATTGAAATCTTTGTGAGTTGTGTTATCATGTGCAATATTACCAATATGAAAAATATTATCCAGATGGAAAACAATAATAAAAAACCATATAAATCGTTAAAATATGCAATATAGTGGCTATAATAGTGAAATAATATGCATTTATAAAAAATAAAGAAAATATGCAGTTATATGCACTATAAAATCATGTCCAAATAACTGAAAATTCCATAATTCGTGCACATAATGTAAAAGCATAAATTTTTAACCCCTATGAAAAAACATGCAAATGCATGAACTTCCTAGCCCTAATCATCAGTGTCACTGCCTGCAGTGCCGCATGTAGTAAAAGCGGGCCTTAAACACTACAAAAAATGATAGGGAAAATTCGAGGTTGGTGACTAAATATATCCATAATTATTGGAACTACCTTGCCACTCTATTTGTAGGTGAATTCCATTCTCATGATTTTCAATCCTGCAAATACACTAGTAACATTGCTTCTGAAGTCTGGAATCACGTTGATTAGCTGTCTACAAATTGACACATTGCTAATGCATAGTCTTTCCTGGTCCATGGTGTTGCCTAAAAACGTGTTCACTCGTTTCAGGAAACTTCTTTTTCTCTCGGGCTGTGATCATAGAAATTGTCACTATCAGTGATGAATATAACCACTTTCCTCCGGGGGGATATTAAGCTTGATGGGGGGAGGGATGTTAATGATATATACATTTACAAATAGATATGCATTTCTCGAGGGGGATTCCCCCCGGGCCTCTCCTTGAATTCATCACCGTTAGCTATAATCTTCAAAAGCGTCATTGTTTCTGCAAACACTAGCTTTAGATTGTTCTCAACAAGTAACCGCTAAAGAGAATTGGCACCCGAACATTTTCGAAGATCTTTCTTCGATGAAGTACCTACTTGTAACTCTGTTTTAAGCAGTGGCGGCTCCTGGGTGATCGATACTCGCAATTGCACACCCATTAATTTTTTCCGCATGCGAATGTGTGTAGACATGCATATGAGAAAGTCGAATGTCCAACTTTCTTGTACGTATATGAACTTGCTCGTTTAATTTTCCCGCGCCCTCTTTACCAAATGACAACTCACTCAGTCAAGCTGAGACGCATAAGCCCGATTTTGCGACTGGCGAAGGTAGCTTTTAGGCGAGGGGTACGCGGGGAGCAGTACAAAGCTTGCATTTAAGAGTACGGCGAGTTAAGGCAGCATAATCGACAAGGCCAACACATGCGATTCTTACCGCGCAAGCGCACTACATTCTCGTGCAAGTCCCTCCGTTCTCCTTGCTACAAGCATTTCTCTCCCGTTTAGCAGAACCTACTAGGCAGCCAACGTGACAGTTCTAAATATAATGTAGCCATCTTCTATATTATATTAATGCTATAAACACAATTACCTACATTCTACTCTTATTAAACGATTATAAATGCATATAATTACTCTTCATGTCGTAATTTACTAAGGCCAATACTTCAGTTTGGAATGGTTATTTTGTTAACAGTGTTTATTACTATTTGTGTTCTGGCAGCAAGTTGCGTGCAGTTGTCTGCACATAGCGGGAAATTTGAATCTATGAAAGTGTTGAAATGAATAACATGGCGAAACTAAAGGAGATGAATCTTTCGGGTTTATTCTTAGAAGAGAAGCTGTTTTCCGTTCTTATTGTTTGCGAGTGAGAGAAATGGTGTCTGGACAAATAATAGTTCTTGTGCTATTGGTCATTTAAAACAAAAAAATTGCAAAACATAAGAGTTCAATTGCCCATATGAATTTAGAATTAAAATTGTGTGGTGTGTGTTAGAGAAAGAAAGGGAGTAAAGGTGGAGAGGATGTAATGTACTGTACACCCACTGCGACAAGTCACGAGCCGCCACTGGTTTTAATGCTATTTTTGTATCTTCTTGAAACATATAGCTGTATTTCCTAAGTCATTATGGAAACGATTTGTTGAATTCCTCAAAATGTTCAAGCATACAATTCAGCTAAAAAAATGTTTGGTGAAAGCAAATCATGTCTTTCCAATATTTATTATTATTTCGGAGTTTTAATTGCCACTTATTTTGTTGTGAGTAGACCATTGTATATTCTCATCTGAACGTTTTCTTTTTGAAGCTGGTTCCTCCTTAGGCTCTTCAGTTATTCCAGATGGGGATTCACACATACTTTCTCTAGTTTTGGTGATGGATACTATAAAATGGCTGTGAACTTGTGAACGTCAGTTGGACCAATGTTTCCTTCCTAAGTTTGACCGAAAAACACATGACAATGCAGCACCACGGTATGAAGGAAATCAGCCAGAACAAAAAGTTGTCATCTTTAAGAAGCCTAATTAGTCCAGGTGCTTGGGAGATTGTATTTCTCTCAACATAGGTTTCACATTTTTTTCAAAACATTCACTTAACTTCATTTTTATGAACTATGTTCACAACTCGACTATGGAAGTTCCACCTCAAAGTGCTGATATTGGTCTCCATTTTTCTCACATTTCTTAAAACATCTATTCTCTTTGCTGACTTGTGATAAATGGCCCTATACTTTTAATGTCATAAAAATGTCTCACTTTGATAGAGGATGCAATGGCTTGTTGCATTGAGGTTGCACGGTGGGCATAACAGCGGATACAATTTGTTGTAGTGCAGTGCCCTTTAAACCTTTTCTGTATACTTCCAGTTGATCCACGTGTACCAGTGTTGGCAAGATACTACCTGATGTGTCTAGTACAGGCATTGGCAAACATGTACTCAATGAGGTATCAGTGTGACGTCTCAACATGCAACCCTCAATGCACATGACGTAATGTAGAACAGGAGGTGGCATTGACCTTCGTTCAGAGTCAGTGCTGGACTCGCTCGCTACCGAGTACAATAAGGAATAGTACACATACTTGAATCCGGCTATTTTGGTCTACGATACTTTAGATAGGCCTAGATATTTGAGCAATATATTTCAATTCACTTCTGTTTGCAATGTACCATGAAAATCTAGTGATATATCACAAGTAGCCACTCTCAGGATAGCATATAAATTATCATCTGTTAATCTCTGTACAAGATTCTTTTAGATTGAGTTTCTTTTCTTTTACACATTCCTTAAATGCTTGAAATAATTCTGTCCCTGTTGTATGTTCCCTAAGTGGAATGACTTCAAGCATATATTCTTGTATCGAGGGGCTGTTAGTAACTCCACGAGTGAAAATTACCAATTGTGCTGTGTCAACGTTGTCAGTGCTTTCATCCAACACGAGAGAAACGACTATAAATTCATGGACTCGGTTTGTAGTCTTTTTCGGTTATTTCTGCTATTTTATGCATCCTTGTCTGTATGGTTCGTGGTGATAATGCAATATTACTAAAAATATCATATTGTTCAGGGCAAATTATGTTGGCAACTTTACTCTCAAGTTTTTTATGAAATCTCCATCACTAAAACACCTCAGCGACTAAGCAATCTCCAAAGCAACAGCATAGCTGGCGTGAGTTGTCTATCAGTTATAATATTTGAATTAATATTAGGTGTATTATTTGAATATTGCTATTTGAACTGTTGCAGTTGATTAGTCCGATCTAGACCTGAAAAAATAAAATGAATAAAGGACACTACGTCAGTGTTATCATACTTTAAATCGTGGTGTAAATTTATGAATACATGCTTGTCTATAATTGTATGGTGATCTTATGACATGTATCATAATGCCGCTTGACGCTCCATTGATGAGTGCCTTTTTGAACTTTAGAGCACAACAAACACCTTACGTTCCTTACATGATGAGAGAAGAAATCATCAAAGTGCTATTCTAGATATCAAATTTAATAGACCAGGAATAATTAGATGCACTCTAATTCTATAAATATACTAAGACTTTAAGTTAAATAAACTAATATCCTTCAAAGTTATAAATAAAAAAAATTATCTTTAAATCTTTAGTCTTTGACAAACATGTTTAGAAGTGCAGGTAAATAGGACAGCATAGTCCACCTGTGATCGGTGTATATGCAGTGCCAGTTAAGGCTGTGAGGGAGGGGGAGACAGAGCAAGCGCTGCCCCTGACACGTCATAGTTGCGAGGCCTCATTGAGTACATGTTTGCCGATGCCTGGTCTAGCAGTGTGCAGTTGATGTAATCCGGCCTTTGCTCTCGGTCGAGAGAGGGGTAGAATGCGTTGCTGTGTACTGAGTTCGGAAGGGGTAGCGGAAGTTACGACCAGTAAGGTAGTTCCATTTACCACTACCCAAGTCTATTTACGTCATAGGAAGGCGTTTTACGTCATACAGTCCTCGAAGTAGTAGCGGGAGGGATCGAACATTGCTATTCACTGATGGATCATTATACCCCTATGCAATTAGCTTATGTGGTACCTACACTATCGATTGCCTAAATTTTCTAGCTACTTCATTGTGCAACTTGATTTGCCATGGGCATTTCTGTATCAATGAGAGCAAAGAAACCCGAAAAACGTTCACAACTTTGCCCTTTCATCTCAGGGGCGTAGCGTCAGTGGATGTGTGAGATGTGTTACATACGCTGTAATTTTCCTCAAGCTGATTGCCAAATTGGTGTTCATTATAATTTTGTTATACATAATCGTTTTAATGATTTTAAAAATCAAGCTTTCGTAAACAATATGGTTTGAATTCGCGCCACGCTGCAGCAGCATGTTTGGAAACAAAGTTTGGGTCAACGGCATCTGTCGTCAGCTAGAGAAAACTGGTGGTGTGCGCCTGAGCCAAGGTATGTGATGTGTAAGACTACATTTCATGTTAGGAATTGCGCTAACATTATTGCATTTATAGTCGTGAATAGAGAGTAATTCGCGATTTGTTTTGCTTCTTGTATTTTTGCTCTTCAACTTTGGACTTTTGGACATGATTTGGACACTTGGTTAGTTAATATTAAAGCAAAATGTAGGTTAAGATTCGCGCGGATTTTGGGACGATGGTATGTGACAGAGGCAATCACATACAAGAGATCACGAAATGAATGAGAGTCAGAGCAGTAAACAAAACTGCTTTTCCGTGCCGTTGATGCAACGAAAATCAAAATAAACTATTGTGTGGTCGACAAACTGAACGTAATAAGCTTCCAGACATTAACATTTCTCTAAAAGCCAATATGTAATTAAAGCAGATCCTCCAAAGCCCGCGCTCAGTATTATGACGAATATTAAAAATGTATAAGACATTTCAACATCATAGTTTATGAAAGTGACTCCTGGCTGTGTCGTAATACTTTAAGCAAGTGTCTTGTTTATCTTTTCTCAAAAGAAAAGTGAGTTTGGAATTCTAGCGGTTATTAAGTTTTAAATAACATTTATAAGGCAACCATAAAACACAACTATTCTTGTAATCACATAATATGCGGAAAACAACCAGAAATGTTTGGGATAAATCCAGGAATAGAATTTTCATTGAATAATTAGCATAAGCTCTCAGTTGAAGACCATAACAATGAAGTGGAAAAGAACAACTTGACTTGCTCATTTCCCCCAGCTGTATGTTTTCTAGGAAAATAGGCATTTCCTTTTCATGGTCACAATGAGAATAAAGGATCTTGAAACAGAGGCAATTATATTGAATATTTAACTGAATTAACGAAACATGGCGCCTCTCTGAAGGAGAATTTGGGAATGTCTAATGTTTTTCGTGGAACTTCAATTGATAATCAAAATGACTTAATTTCAAGTGTGAGTGCCGCCATGACACACAGAATTAACAAGGACATTTGTGACGCCTTCTTTGTTTCATTAATATTAGATGAAACTCATGGCATTGATAGTGAAGAACAACTCTGTACCGTTTGTTACATAAATGTTGACGGTAATGTCGAAGAGAGGTTTGTTTGATTCACAGACGTAAGTTATGACTGAAAAACAGCTTCTCTTTTGAATCATGCTCCCAATATTGTCGAATAGTTCTTTCGGAAAATGGTACAAAATTGAAGGGCAATTCTGTTTAAATTGGGTCATATTTTAACGAATTTTACAATATCCGTTGGGTTACATACCCGAGTCTGATAGTCAGACTGTCACTGTCTGATAGTCACTGTTTTATCTCATATCTGAATATTAATATCAGTTGTATTGTACAAGATATATCTGTTCCCTCGTCAACCCTAGATTGATGGATATCCACTTTCCTCTCTCTTTGTCAGTAACAGAACGAGCCACCTTAAGAATAGTATCCAATAATATTGGCTAGATTTGAGAGTCCCTTGTAACACTTAAGCGTTTTCAATATGTTCCTGTACTGTTGTGTCCAAGGAAGCAACAAACAGCACTGATCCTCGAAAAATGCATGGATTTTCACTGTCTTGGCTCTGGTCACGAAATCTTAGCGCGAGTTTATGCGTTCCATAAAACCTTATATGTAATGTATAATTTTAGAAAGGATATATCTATTTTTGTCGTCACCTGCTGTCACTTGCTCATGTATAGCCTATATCCATCGTCTAATTGAAGATCTATATTAACTTGTCATAACATTGCCAAGTTCATCTCATTCTGCAAGTGCGGCTTACGCATTGAATTTGTTTTTATCATCTAAATGTTTTAAATAGAAGCACCACTAGCCGCTCTGACGTCAAAACTACCAAACGGAGAGGAAGAAAAACAAAAGAACGGATTGATTTCTTCACATCCACAAAGTCCGGTACAATTATCGTGCATAGAACCACTGAATTGTCTACTGTAGTTTTTGTTTCATGTGACATGCAGATAGGTTCAATTGAGAGATAAGGACTGTATTACGGGTAATGCCGGTGTGACGTCAGCTCGCACCGCTGAACATCATCCCATTGAAGACCAGTTCAGTGTGTGACATCACCACGCTCTGTCGAAGCGAAGAGGCATGCGGGATGCAGCAATGCACGAAAGAGAGGAAACATCTGGTGTTGATGACACATAACGTCCTAATGTTGTAATATTAATGTTGACTGTTTTAATTGCACAGTTGGTCACATATTATAAACAATTACATTTCGGCTGTATGCTATGAGCAAATATATAACAATTCTAGTTTCTTCGAAGGACAGTCATGATATAAAGCGAATAGAACAGAACTTAATGCCATTTTCTCTGCAAATTAGAAGAGAGCCATACAGAAGGAAATTATGTGTATATTTTCCAACAGTTTCTGCTTCATTTTCGTTAACTAGTTTATCAAAGTTAGGACGTTGTGACCCGACAAGTTACTTTGGCATTTGGACCTAGCTAATTTCATAAGAGAACGACAGAGAAACACTGGTTGCTCCGTTTTACTTGTACTGGCCATGTTATTGTAATTGAGACTGTTACCTGACTGAACCCTCCAGTTTCGTACACACAGCGTCATTTGTCTAGGCAACATGGTGTTACACGGCTCTCGCCTGACGTCACACGAACTGTTAGACTTGCTCTTCGTTCCAGTACATCACACCGCTTGAAGCTGTCTTCCTCTGGCCTTGATAGTCCTAACGTTTTTATTTCTAGCCTGTCCTGAAGGCTTAATTGCTTACTAACTATATTCTTACCTTTATTCGTTGTGGCGCACCCAAAAGCACAAGCAGAATCACTGCACAGCATACACAGTTATTCCATTACAGTCAAAATACGTGCAGTTACAAAGAAAACATTCGCGCTGTACATACGTGTTTAGAAAGCTAAGTACAGGGTTCTTCATTTAAAACCTAACGGGCGCACGATTGGGTGTGCTAACGCCGGCTTTGCTCCTACGTAAACTCCACGCGAAAAGCGTGTATAATACTCTGACCTTATAGAACATGCTGGAAATGTCCACTCTCGGCTGCTAAACAAGCATTACGTATATCGGGAGAACACATTCTGATTCACACCATTAAGCTGGGACACTGAAATGTTTCCGATTTCATTTCTAATATTTTGTTTCAGCTCTTCCAATGTATGAGGATTTGTCTCGTTACCCCACAAGTAAAACTCGCACACTGTTAGATCGGGGGAACGAGAAGGCCTTACACTAGCACTAATCACTCTCTCTTCAAACACTTCCCTAATTTTATTCATCAACTCCTCTGCTGTATGGCAGCAGCAGAATATTGTTGATATCCCTTCTTGTGTCAGTTCATGATAAAAGCTCTCTGCATTTGCAGTCATATTGGACCGAGTATGCGTCAAACTCCGATCATAATGAGGGATTTGTTGAAGTGGCCCAGTACCGACTGTTATGAACCACGCAAGAACACAAGATGTGGATCAATTAAACCATCAGTCATTCACAATAATGCATTCGTGATACTGGCTCGCCTTGTTTCAAAGCATGGACACTTATACGGTTTCAGTTTTTAAGAATTTAGTTGCTTTATGTGCAGAAGACTGAAATTCCCACCTGTGGTGCTAATTTTTGGATGGATTTGGTTGGTGAACGTTAAAAACATGCGCCTATTTCGTCTAACTTTTCCTCTGTTAAAACTGTACGTTTATGCCTTCGTTTTTTGTTTGCCATAGAACCAGTGGTTTTGAATTTCTTCATAATCTCGTGAATTGTAAATGTAGAAGGAGGCACTTCACCAGGGAACGTTGGAATGTACGCTGTGCAAACACGGCATGGTGATTCCCATTTATAATAACTTCCAGCAAGGTTGCGGGAAAGGCGAAACGCCGTGTGCTCCGTTAGGTTTTAAATGAAGAACCCCGTATATGCCTATATGAAGCCGAGGCACTGATACCAGGATTGACAACACAGCTTTAATTTATTTGGAAATCGGTTTAATGATACAAATTAAAGTCCATTTATCTGTTCATCAGATTAACGCAAAACGTTTCTAAGTTTCCATGTATGTAAAGCAAAACGTTTAATTTACTTCGGTTCCTGGAATTCGAATTACATCAATTAATGTTTGTATCTGCGTCGCTCTGTTAAATTCGTGGACCTGAGCAACATGTTTTCAACTGCAGTTTTCTCTGCTAGCGAATGCTCTGTGAGGTGTGGGCACAACCTTTTGGCACCCCAATCAGGCATGCTTCAGCAACCTTCGCCTACTGGACACGTGGTCTACCAAGAGGCACAGTGTTTTAAACAAGGGGATGTGGGAGCAGGTATAGAAGCTCAAGGCCGGCAGGTAGGAAAGCTATCCCACCCCCAGACTGCATTCCAATTGCTTTCCGCCAAAACAAACATCCCCGGAGCGATGACCTTTTTTTGCCGAAACACAAGTTACTATATTCAATTTTCGCGTTTAGATTAATTTTCGACTGGCATTTCTGAGCAAAAACTTCGAATTAACCTTCTGCGTCCTTTGATATCATATATGATACCTGAGGCTGTGGGTTTTTTCTCACTCTGTGAATGTGTTAAACTCGTGACGGCCGGTGGTATCATCTTCAATACCTTCTATAGCTCGTCTCACCCTTAAAAGACAGTACACGTTAAATGGAGCGCAGTGTTGCAACATGTACTGGTTGCGAATCTTTCTCCGCGCGCGACCCCGAGGTGACCAGAGTCCTGTACTTAGTCCTTCAATTGCTGCTTGACGAAATGGGCACTTTTAACCTTGGTATCCCTCCACGCCTTTGTTACTGTATGACCTAAATTTACAAATGACTCGTCTGTATAAACAATTGATTTCCCCTGATCCCTAAACCTTTTACGTCTTTTAGATATTTATGTCGCCATCTGATGTTATCGATATCGTCTCTTTCTATTAATATGCACTTGTTACCCTTTCTTTCATATTCGAACCCCAAATCAGAGTGGCCCTTGAGAAATTTGGTAGGGTCTCATCACTGTTGACCCGTGACAAAATTATATTCAGCGTGGGTGGAATATTTGCAAACAGTAAAGAATGAACAATTCGCCGCACTCCACCTTGCACTATTCAATCATATTGCGTTAACCTAGCGTTTTGTGTAGTCCCGCCCTTTTTGCTTTCTTTTTCGATGGCGTTCTTAGAGGTCCTTTCATTAGTTCCTTTTTAATCATACACACTACTGCTTCTGAACACCCGATAGCCTTAGCTGTTTCTTTTACTGCCGTACTTACACGCATTTTACTTCAAAAATAATCTAACACTTTCATAATTATTTGGCGTTCCTTACTTCTTTATTTACCAACATATCGTCCCTTCCTATAATATTTACAAAAATATTAAACAAATAACGCAATAACAGCTCACAGTTACATACACGGCTTCTTTCGAACTAATGTTAGTGCTGCTCCTTATACTATCTTCTGTGTCAGGCCTGACGCTGAATAGATGAATTCCTTTTGTTTGCCCTACTGGATAAAAGAAAGAGGTTACTGCCTTTTGGTTTATTTTAAAAACTTTCTCCAACCTTCCTCAACATTTCTTCTCGCTGGTTCCCTGATGTAAACTCAATAACAAAAAAGTTTCACACTGCGTAACTTTTGCAGTGCACATATATAAAATTTTCCGAAAACATTTAATTTAAAAAATTATAACACTTAACTGGGTAAACATAGAGAATTCAAAGTAGGCAGGCAGTAGCACTATAGTTTACTCTACCTAAGAAAAAAATATAGATGCATTCTAGCAGTTAGTTTGTTAGTTAGTGCGTGATGAGTGTAGAAACAGCAAATATCGGACTTCTATTGAAAAAAACGTTTTCTGAAGAAATTCGGACCTATAGAAATGTATAATGACTCTGAAAAGGATATAACCTGATAGAGAAAAAAATTCTGCATAGGATAATGTGTTCAAACCTGAAATTTATAACAAATGAATATTTATACCATGCTATTAGGAATCTGGCAACAGAGTGAGGGTAGAAAAGGACGCGGCTAATGGCAACTTGTATGCGCTAGATAGAGACAGAGATGTCCCATTTAACTCCATACTGTCTTCTAAGAGTGAAACGCTATATATATTCTATGCTCATATATTTTTCTCTCTCTTGTCTACTTTGTATCGATGGTAGGATTAAAAAACCCATAAAAACTCCATGCAGTCCCGAGGTATCATATATGATACTACCCCTGAAGCTCCCCTGAACCCCATCCCCTCCCCCAAAAAATTATATTTTGAATATTCTTGTTCTTTTGATACTTAATAACACATATAGATCCACATAACAAAATTTGTAGCTGTCTAAAAACCACCCTCGCAAAAAAATGGTAATTTTTTTTTTTCATTTTTGTTTAATTTTGGCCCATAGAATTTCAGTTAGCACAGAATAAGAATTTTAACTCTTAGTATTGTGATCTCTGGACGCAGGAGGTTGAGGATAAGGAAATTCAAATCACATGTGGCTTTTTTACATTGCCTTAATACAAAACTGAAGGGACCAATAAAAATCTTCGAACTAACGACTATTTCGTATTCTAAACGTTCGAATTATCCAAGTTCCGCTGTAAACTAAACTCAATTCAATGTTTTCATGTACGTACATCTGTAGTTGCATATGCAATGATAGGAACATAAACGACCACCTTCCCCGCTTCAATTTCTTCGTGGCACACTTGCAACACCTTTTGAACACTTTATTGCCTTCAATGTATTCATACACCGCAGTGGCGGGACTGCCTGTAACATTTATAAGACCTAAAACACGCCGGGACGGGATTACCTCATGTTTCCATTTCATCATCCATCCACGCAAAGGAAGTTCAAATACCCCACAACATTAATTGATGCAATCTGTTATCCTGTATAATCTCCATGTGTTCGTCTATATATACATACATACATTAGATCCTTTTTGAACTTGTTCATTTTCTTGGTATGCTCTGCTGAAGTGCATTGCAATACTTCAGGGTTTTCACTCTCCTTGCTTGATCACATAATCATTCTGACCTAGACCTTTAACACCCGTCGCAGACCATGAGTCAGTACTTCCAAACATGGGGACGCGGCAAGATAAACAACACGTTTCTCAGCCGGTCATAGTGGTCAGAATTATTTCTTGTAAGTTTCTTTGTGTAAACAGTACTTTATTTCCTTTTACTTTGTGCTCAATTTCAGATCAGCTGTAGGTCGTCCTAAAGTTTTTATCCCAGTCTTCATCACATGCTGATCTTGAAACGGGAGTTTTCAACACTTCATCAACTGCATTCATTACAGTCTGATTTTTAAAAGAGATACATGACAGCATCACTTGGAGAGCTGCGATGTTACGAAGAAGCAGGCAGCATCTTACAGACATCCCTATCTTTATCCTCTCAACTCTCACAACACATAAACGAGTGTTCCACTTCATCTTACGTCAGCAAATGTAAACTGTATTAGCCTACTGTAAGAACAAAAGTAAATTGTTCCTAATACGAATTCACTGGCTTGTTGCGTCTTCACAGGTGTGATTCTGAGTCTCTTTCTCTCTGTCTGTCTCTTATGTATTGAAACTAAATGTTAGATAATAATTACACCACGAAGAGGCATACCTATTATATCACACTATTCCCTTCCAGTTCTTGTCCTGCATTTTTCTTAAAAATAAAGTCCTTAGCGTTAAAATATTTGATATATCTAACAACGGAGTTCACTTCAGTTATTTATTTTTTAAAACTCAAACCTCAGATAATGGAGGACTTTGTTCAAATAGCTCAGGTTTCCCTCAAGTAGCTTTGCTAAGTGAAGAAAGAGGCTTGTATGTGGCAGGATGCTCTTCTCGGGTGTAATAGCCATAGTTGTGTCTCTATGGCATCAATTTGAAAGCTGTGACTGGAGATGCACTTGGTCTCTGTTTAGAGATGGATGTAGGTGTTTTTCTTTAGAAATTGTAGAAACGCTCATCTCATTTATTTCAAGAGCATTTGCAGTCCTTTTCCTCACTTGGTTGAAAAGAATAACAGATTCATTACAAATGAGCATATCGTCCTCTTCCTGTTCGAAGAAATCCCTAAGAGAGCAGACAAATTCTTTAACTCGGCTGTACATTTAACACCCCGACCGGAAGTTGATGATGGTCTGTAGTAGCAAGATTTGCTTCCATAACTAAGTATTGAGCAATTCCGCCTGTGACTAACTGACATTTACACTACATTTTCTTCCTAAAATGTCTGTCTAATGGTCAATATAGGCGTAAAAATGTTATTTTAACGACATACGATGACAGAGAATACATTGGCGGTTGTGATAGGAAATTTAAAAACCTTAAAAAAGTGAAACAATTATTTAATAATGAGCGCTAAACTTTTCGTGACTTACTGACATTTTTGTCAACTGCAGGTCCAACTTCAAACGTTTGTCCTCCATTTTCTCTGAAAGTTTTCTTATTTGATTTGTTCTGAAAAATCACTTGAGAGAGGAACTTATAAGCTTTCAAATGACCTGAAAAAAGGTTTGGTATGATATTCTCATCTGGAGATATTTATTCAAAAGGTCAGGGTTACTAACTGACATGAGTTTGTGACTAACTGACACTTGCGAAAATTGTAATACTTTGTTTTACACGGTATAACATATGGTAAATCATAGTGATACGTATTATACGTTACATACATGTAATACATACAGGTGTGTAATTGTATTTATCATTTTAAGAAGAATCATATCCTTTGGAGAAGCATTACTGTCATGCAACATAAACAGAATAAACATGTTGACAGCTCTCATTTCTTATTACAGTTACGTCGTTGCAAGTATAAAAAGCTGACTCAAAACCATAACAAAGACGACACATGAGAGCACGCAGCACACAGCACATACCTGTATCACATGATTGGACTCCTTATAGTGCAGGAACGCTAGATGCTGTAGTCTCGTAGTACACGCGCATATCACTACACTGTTTTTATTTCCGGAAGTTGTGCATCATTCTGACACTTTCCGCACATGAAAGAAAAGCATATTCCACAACATTTAAACCTAATACTTTCACATAATGAACCCGCTGAGTGGATGGCATAGGTGAAATACGTTTAAATCTTTTGTCGAGAAATTCTTTTGCTTCTTCAATTTCAGGCAGAGAAACTTCAAGAACACATATTTTGGTTTTCTTTCTAACAGTATTAACAATTTCTTCAGCACTCTGAATCCTGCTTCGTGCTTTCGCAGCTGTCCATGCCATCCTCCTCACTTGACCTCCAATCGCATCTAGTGCCCCCTTTCCGTGATAGGATTCGAAGAAGTGCCATTCAATTTGGATTCCAAATACTTCGGAAAGATATGTCACATGGCTCAATGTGTATTTCTGCTTAAAATGACAAGCAGCTCCATCAGAAAACACTTTCACAAGTTCAAGATTCGGAACAATATCCAATATTTCCGAAAATATATTCCTTAAGCAAATATCAACTGCATATTTGTCATGTGATACATAATCAGACACCAAAGCAAAAGATTGTTTCTGAATTTCACCAATATCTTCTTTCCTATACCAGGCAACAGCAGTAAATATTGAGATCTGTGTATTGTTCCAGTGGGCAGCTTGAATTTCATTTTGCCCCTTGCATGTGTAGTTCTCAAAGAAGTCGATCTGTATCACAGCTTCACTAATTGCAACATTTTCCCGAACCTTCTTAAAGGCCTCGGATTGCTGTCTTTTTACATAAACGTGAGTTAGGAAACATGGCAGGCAATTGCTCAGTTCTTCAATGCAGTCTTTTACAGACCCATTTTTAACTTCTATTTCCATTCTTCCATTACGTGAACTCCACAGCTTCCATTCGCATGGAGAATTAGCAAGTTTATCCGAAATGTCTGCTCCACTCAATCCCGGGCAGTTGGAGCATCCTCCCTGCACACATTCACTCAATTTCTGATCACAAGCCACTTGTGCTATGAACTTACGAAATTCAGTCTCACTGAGTACGTGATTTTTACACAATGCTTTGAGAAGAAACTTCGTATTTTCATGTATAATGCATGTGCACACATTATGTGGGATCTGACTTTGAAGACGCACGTGAGCAGGGCGTAATTCAGCGAATTTTGTCAACCCCACGGACATTTCTACTCGGTCTTGTAGAAAGAGTGCATGTGCTTCTTTTAATGTTACCACTAGATACCTAATTCGAACTTCTTTTGTTTCTCCCTGAACATGGATTTCAATAAAATCATCTCTTCCAGGAGCTTGGTAAGATATTGAATCATCCTGACAGAACTTGATGATTGCACTTTTAAGTTCCTCTGATAGTTGTTTTCCTGACACCGGGACAGAATGCTTTGGTTTTACAACATGTAATCCCTCTTCAACTGCTAATTTACGAATCATCTCTTTTATTTTACGTGGAGATTGCGGCAATACTTCCTCAACACGTTTTCTGCACTTTCCGAAATACCGTTTGCTTTTGAAAGCGGTTGTGTTGATGGAGTATCCTTATCAATCCCTTCTTGGTCTCTTATCTTCTGTCTTGCCCGCTGTGCTTGCTTATATCTCCTATATTCAGCTTTGAGGTGTTCTCTTCCTTGTTTTGTTTGTTTCAGTATTGCTCTTTCTTTCCTCATAGTCACTTCTATTGTTTCCTTCCATTGTGCATAACTGCCTTGCTCCTTCAGACATTGTTTGTATTCACGTTGTCTTTGGGCTGGTGTTTTAATCATGGAGTCAGAAACAGGCTGATACGTCTATCCTGACTGAAGTCTCAGAAGCATTGTACGCGTATACGACCACAGGGCGCCAGCACTAATTGTCCGTTAGTCACGTGTTTTGTGGGAAAACTAATGACTATAGAGGAAAACTTTCTGATACTTTTTTATTTGTTATATTGTAATGACGCAGAATCAAAAAGGATATTTATTTCAGTCTATTACTTTTCCCTCCAGAGGACTTTATCCTTATTTACCGTGACTAACTGACATTGACACACAGTAATAAAGAGGCTGTAAGCATTATTTATAAATGTCAAAAATTATTGGCCATATACACGTTTAGAAGACGAAGAGTCATTGTGTGATGTACAGAACAAAAAAATTAAAACAGTTGTACATAGCTCCTGAAATATTGATATGAAAATAACCGTTATTCGCGCTTATGTTTAGTGCTTTGGAAATATATGGGTAAGAAGTGAAATTTGAACCCATATTCACGTTAAAACATTTATTTTTCACTTCATAAGATACTTTGGAGTATCTAGCATCATCTTTCCTCAGTAAAAAAAGTGAAACATTGATTTCAAATTTTAACACTCGGTATGAAATGTTCGCAGAATTGCTCTATTTGATATGCGAGTTTTAGCGCAACGCACGACGCCACTGGCCGCCCAAGCAAGTTCGATTTTCCGCACAGAACTAGTGATAACTGAACTGAGGAGTACATGATTCACCAGAGTATTACTTGGCAAAGCGTTGAGGGGTACTGACCTAGGCTGTCGAGCGCTACGATCGCTTCTTATCTTGTTTATTAGAAGAGCGAAATAATAGTAACTTGGCGTATAGTCAGAGATAAAACACAAATAGATGATGTCTCGCGCCTGCCGATATATGAGACGCTGCTGTCCTGAAGATATGATTGCATCTGAACAGAGTACGGTCACCATCTAGTCATGTTTGTGCGATAACCTCGCGTAAACATCTGGGCAGTTTCATTCTTTCCGATACGCTTCATGGCTTTGCCAGGTGGCAACCACTGTTTACGTTTCGCTAACAACGACCTTGTCTTACCCTTCAGCTTCGCTTACGTGGCATATGCCAACTAGTTTCTTTCAAAAATCATACTGTATATTCTGACTAAAGCTTTTTTACTTATGAATTAACATATGTACTGATGATAAGTCATAAATGACGCTTCACACTGAATAACGCCTACACAACAACATGGGAGTACTGCATATAGTTGTATTTGCTTTTCTTTATCTTTCTTTCTCTCTTTTTGCGTCATTTTCTGCACCTTTATTCCTGTCAACGTGAGTATGTGGGTGTAGTTCGCAAACAGTCTTCTTAAAGATACAATGTGAATGAAGTATCTGAGTAACACTCGTTGCATGCATCAGTTTATACCACGTGAGTCAGCCGCCCCTTATTTTTTGGAAGGTTGGCCACCCATCAAACGGCGTGAGCGCTTTTGTCCAGTTTTGCGCTTACTAAAACGTATTGCTGGATGCTGTGTGTGTGTTGTTGTGTTTAACGCCCGCTTTTACTACTACGGCACCGCAGGCTGTGACACTGATGATACACGGAATGAAGATGGAGCACCGGTGGAATGAGATGGCGGGGGAAACCGGAGCATCCGGAGAAAACCCGCCCTGACGCCGCTTCGTCCACCACGAATACCACATGCGGGTCCCTGGGATCGAACCCGGGCCGCCTAGGTGGTAGGCGAGCGCGCTAACCGCTCGGCCACGGCGCCGCCTTGCTGGACATTCTTAGAGAGAGAGGAATCCAGAGGAACAGCGGTATAAGGGACAGAACCTACTCCTCGCTGAAGTATATGTCAAAAACATGCGACTCGTTTACTGAGAACGAATTCCGGTGTTTAGCCCATTTTAGAAACGTTTTATTAGGGTATACATAGCAACGTGATTCAGTAAACGCCTCTGATAATGTGGACCTATCATATGAGTACACCAACAACACCAAATAAAAAGAAAATGGCAAATTTATTCTTGCACTTAGAGCAGGGGTTGGGTGCAAAAAATAAGGGACACGGTATAGGTTGCGCCAGGGATTTTGGCATGTGAAAAATTTAATCGGAAGCTACGATGAAAGTCACTTATGTTATCGATGTGACACATACGGGGCTGCGATTCGAAGAATGGTGCAAGCTGAGACGGGTGTTCTATGCAGTGGAAGGAACTAGACAGTCAGTATAAAACGTTGAAATCTTCGGGATACGCACACACACTTGAACAAATGTTAATAATGTGCAATTGTGTTTTCACGAAAAGATATATAGAACTATACCGTACTAATTCACAAACTGTCTTCTAGTTCTTCTACCTCTGACCACCACTCTTTTCTTCTCCTTCTTCTTCTTCTTCTTCTTCTTCTTCTTCTTCTTCTTCTTCTTCTTCTTCTTCTTCTTCTTCTTCTTCTTCTTCTTCTTCGTCGTCGTCTGTCTATCTATCTGTCTGTCTGTCGGTCCGTCCGTCGGTCCGTCCGTCTGTCTTCCTTCCTCCTTCCCTCCCTCCCTCCCTCCTTTCTTTCTTTCTTTCTCTCTTTCTTTCTTTCTTTCTTTCTTTCTTTCTTTCTTTCTTTCTCTCTTTCTTTCTTTCTTTCTTTCTTTCTTTCTTTCTTTCTTTCTTTCTCTCTTTCTCTCTTTCTCTCTTTCTCTCTTTCTTTCTTTCTCTCTTTCTCTCTTTCTCTCTTTCTCTCTTTCTTTCTTTCTTTCTTTCTTTCTTTCTTTCTTTCTTTCTTTCTTTCTTTCTCTCTTTCTCTCTCTCTTTCTTTCTCTCTTTCTCTCTCTTTCTTTCTTTCTTTCTCTCTCTCTTTCTTTCTTTCTCTCTCGCTCCCTTTCTCTCTCTCTCTTTCTCTCTCTCTTTCTTTCTTTCTCTCTCGCTCCCTTTCTCTCTCTCTCTTTCTCTCTCTCTTTCTTTCTTTCTCTCTCTTTCTTTCTTTCTCTCTCTTTCTTTCTTTCTTTCTTTCTCTCTTTCTCCGTCTTTCTCTCTCTCTTTCTTTCTTTCTTTCTTTCTTTCTCTTTCTTTCTTTCTTTCTTTCTCTCTTTCTCCGTCTTTCTCTCTATCTCCCTTTCTCTCTCTTTCTCTTTCTTTCTTTCCTTCTTTCTTTCTTTCTTTTTTTCTTTCTTTCTTTCTTTCTTTCTTTCTTTCTTTCTTTCTTTCTTTCTTTCTTTCTTTCTTCTCTTTCTTTCTTTCTTTCTTTCTTTCCTTCCTTCCTAGCAACCAGCTGGACAATTATCTTTCTTATTATTTGATACCTGTTTCGCAAACTCATACACATTTCATACTATTCGTGGCTCCGTCTAAGCAAAGTTTTCCCTTTTAATTTCGACATAATTGGAGACATAGTATTGCAGATAAGCGCACTAAATACGGTCACAACTCGCGCGTAAGTTTTATTAGAGACTGTACGTATCCCTAGACTGCTGGAAGTGTGTAACGTAGTGAACATTGATGTGTTGATTTCGTCTAATCAGCACCACGTGCGACTTGCTTGGAAGGTATTGGAACATCAGCAGGGTTCGCTGACTTGGTTACCCGTCAAGGGCATACGCCAATATCGGTGGCGAGACCTGTACAGTCATAACTCAACTAATATTAAATAACGGTTTATTTAAATTTTTGCGTGAAGTACTCTCGTATATCTCAAATTTCATGTATAATAGTCTTACTATTTAACCCAGCGGAATAGCTCAGGCGATAACGTCTGTGGTCCGCATTCGGGAGGTCGCGGGTTCGATCCCCGTGGCCGCGCACTCTTACCTGGGATTTTTCGTGGTGCCCCATGTCACTTAGGCGAATGCTGGGGTGCAGTATTTCATACCACGGTTTCCTTTCCATCATTTCCCTTCATTCCATTTCGTTATCATCTTTCAGGTGTGCTTTCAGGCGATGGCAGATGACGCGGATGATTGCGCATGGTAACTACTGTTCTCGGCGCTAGGTGACGTTAGGCCGGACTTGTCCTCCGTCGTGGGGGGGGGGGGGACACTGAGTGCGACACCAGACCTGTGGTGTGACGGCTGCTTGGCGGGGCCTGGCGCCGGGATGAAGATATCTTAGCACTTGTTAGGGACTACCGCGCCTCTCTTGCCCTGTCTAGCTGTGACCCTGTGTGGCACCTTCGGTTCACTCATTTCATCCCTGCCTCGTGGGTGTTGGTAGCCACAATAGATCTGTGTCCGTCGAAGTGAGCGAGGTGACCCCGTTGTGTCTGTACCCTTTACACTTCTACCTATTTTTTTTTTTTTTTTTTTTTTTTTTTTGCCATTCAAGCAATAACATTAGATCGCCCAGAAAAGTATTAAAACTGTCTATAAAGGCTAAATTAAAAATGAAAACTCACGAAGTGGCCGTGACATAACACCTGGCATACAAGTCCTACTATCCACCTCGGAATGTGCTTTCAGTCAAGTCCCGAAATAGCTGAACGGAATTATAACTGTATCCTGTGCCCTAGCCCCAGGAACACGGGTTCGCGTCTTGGCATTCTACAACAGTATGTATAAATATGTAAATATGTATAAAAGATAAAACCAGCACAGGGGGCAAATTTGCAAGATGGCCGCCATGCGTAATTTAGGGATTACTAGCTAAGGCACCGCTAGAGCTCTATGTTGTAGGTTATAGATATTAAGTATAGTACTGTGTGCGAGTATGCATGCCCGTTGAAGGCACAAGGGGGGGGGGGGATTTTCTTCGATGTATCTGATCCATAAAGTCTACGTAAGAGCTTTCTGATGTTTGGTTGAATATGTGTAACCCTCTCCGCATCTCACATCACCTAAACTAACCTAACCTGGCCTAGACCCGCCTCATATTATACATTATATCCCATCTCTTTCTAGATATTCATTCTATCCTCTTATTATCTAACATAGCCCACCCTCCTGTTATCCATTCTGTCCTGCCAGAACCAGTCCTGATCTTCCTGTTTGCAGGTATAACCTCGGACATTTATCTGTAATTTTTAGACATTTTGCAGCGACTTTTGAGTTTAGAAAGTATTCAGACTCACTGGCACGCATATCTTTGGGCTCTCTCGGACCTTTTCGAAGTATTCTGATAGATACCAGTCGTATTTAGAATATTCAGGGTGCTTTTACGGCTTATTTAAGAACCTTCCAGGCAATTTTAAGGCCTAAGTAGGCAATTGTTATCAATTTTCCAGAGGCTTCATGGTATTATGACACTGTTTTAGGCACTTTTACACAGATTTTACTTGTTTTTCGGGCGTTCAAAGTGCTTTTTTACAAGTGATTTAAGTGCATTTGGAGACATTTTCAGGGTTGTTTAAGCAGTTTGAGGGTTAGTAGTGTCATTTTTATGCATTTTCGAGAGGTTTCAAAGTATTTCATACCTATTAAAACCCTTTGGTAGATATTTCAGCTTCTATTAAGGTATTTTAGGCCTCTTTTAAACACCTTTCAGAACATTTTAGACAATTTGGGCGTTACTTTAGGCAAACCAATAGTTTTTGTATTCACTTTCGTCATATGCTGACTACTTTTATGTTTGTAAGCACTTTAAAGGGTGCTTGTGATTATTTACACTGCAGCTAGGATACTGAAGCAGATATTTCAAACGTTGATAAATGTATACCATTAAGAATCGTTTCGGACACTTTAGCGTATTTTAAGCGTTGTGGGCAGTATTTCAGACACAGACACCTATATTTTGGACGCTTTTCAGGATGCTTTACGACACTTTTATAGTTCTTAGACACTTTTAATGACACTTTTGAGCACTGATTGAGACATTTGCGCTCCTTTGTGTGTATTGTGAGCTATTTTAGAGCATCTTGGACACTAAGGCAGGTATTTTCCTCCGATTTGCAGGTGTTTTAAGACACTGAGGCAGGTAATTTTGGACACTACTAGAGGTACTTTAGATCATTTAAGTATTTCACTAGGCTTTTTCAGTAATCGTAATTGTTTTACAAAATACATTTATTGCATTCATTGCATTTCTTATTTTTATTACATTTCGCTACTAACGTAATCTGACACTAATCATGATTAACTAAGCATATACTTCACCCATGTTATCCTAAACTATTCTAAATTAGACATTTTTCTCTTTCTCCACCTCCACCTCCTCCTACTCCTCCTACTCCTCCTCTTCATCATCATCATCATCATCATCATCATCATGAACTGTTCTGTCTCACAATCATCCGAACCTAACCAGAGCTAACCATACACCTCTTTTGATGTATTGTTTTGCATTGCAGTTATTTAGCATCGTTTTTTGTTACACCACCCCTCCTCCATTAACAAGGTTTCGAAACCAACAATAGCGCATACTTTATACTTGAAGTTGAACTACTTAGTACGAGTATTTTGTCCACTGCTATAGTCTTTTATATAGGTTTATTACCATTTTATTAATCTTTTGCCTTCTTCCGTTTGTTCTGATGATAGCATATCGAGCAAGGCTTCCAGTCTTTCTAAGGCTAATCTAACTTAAGCTGTTATAACCTTGCGTTCCCTTTGAAGTATTCCTTACATTTTTATTCAGCTTTGTTTTTGTGTTTCTTTTTCTAAGTAGGTTTTAGAAACTAGCTCTAGAAGATAATCAACCATTGATGCTGAAGTATTTATAGGGCAGTATTTTAAGACATATACTGCGAGATTCTTGTTAGCATCCCCCCAAGCTTTTATTTTGACTTATATAAAGTTAATCGGGATACATTTAGTTTAAGGCTGTATGGGTAAACACCTCTCCTCTGTTATCTGGGCTGGAGACCAGCACTAGAATTAAATCCTACTGGCAGAGCTACCGCCTTCCTTTATTATTTTCATTTTTCTTTCTTCGTCAGCCACCATGGGAAGGCGGGGTGGGGCCATTTTAATTTTCTACGGGTAGGCACACTGGAGAGCCATTATCTTCGGATATAAGGCACTTTTTCTTATGCACGACTCGCAACGCTGTAATGGCCATATGCATATGTAGATATTCCGCCATATGCATATGTAGATATTCCATACTCTGCGATCACTCTTTTGTCATGAGGCTACCAGGTTACTTTATTAGCTTCAAGCGTAGAAGCATTGTGATGGCTCGATAGGATTAAATTCATCGGAGTTCTAATGATGTTTTGCGTTTTAAGACAATCCACATAGCGATTGAAGTTGATGTACTGCTTAATGGCACTACGTTTACACCTTTAATCTTTTTTTATAACAGTGCTATCAATATCGATAGTTTACATTTTAGGGCTGAGGCCGACAAAAGGATGAATGACTTTTCCAGAGGCTTCATCTTTGAACTTTCCCAACACTTTCGTTTTGTGTAGAATGACATATAATGTTATTTTACTTAAATTGTTTAAAATTTAATGAGTTATTGGAGATGTTGATTTATGACCATAACCATTATTGCATTGTTGTTTTCTAAGTGAATAGGAAAATTGTTAGTTTTGTTAAACCAATGCTTTGAAGTAAAGTATTAATTGCCATATGGGTAATCGGATGTATCCAGATGTTCAAGCATGAGTAGTTTGTCCTGGTATATATCTGTTGTAGACACTCGATGGACGAAAGAATCTGTATCCATATACAAAGTTTAATGTTTTCAACTCCATAATATGTAAGTAACACATCTAAGGGGACCGGGTAGTGATTTAGGCTCAAAAAATAATTTTTTTTATCTTTAAAAAAAGTAGAAACCTTCCTCTTGGTTATTGGCGTGTTATGTAATAAAATGAGAGGGTTTACACGAGTGATGCTGTACCATTTAGACGTTGTTCGCCTCAGCATAGCGATGAGAAACCTGGTATAAACCTGCTCTTATACCAGATTCAACCATGAGCTGATGATAATCCTGCAGCAATTCCGGCTCAATTCCTGTGTACAGTAACATAGATTCCATGTAAGTCCTGGAGAGGTGAAATAATGCGCAAGATCGACTTTATGTGTTTTCAGAGTTTGGTCCCTGAATGTTTCAAAGACATCTGCTAGAAGAACATCAGAGGTTAAGTAAATATCACTGTATTCACCTAAGATTCTCACATTAAACTGATTCCCAACATTTGTAGCATACTCGTAGTCATCGTCGGTAATTTCTTCTTCATTTAATTTATTGCAGAATCCTTCCCTTGGAGGCAGATGAGTGTCGTTCAAAACATCCAATGATGTGAGGTAACCATAGGGGTGCACACCCTTACGAGTCATCAAGGCTATCTTCTCTTCTCCGAAGTACTTATCTGTTTCGGGATGGGTAGTTAGGTTTTTCGCTAACTTATCCAAGCTTGTACTCGGGAAACGGTAGGATCCACAAACCTGAGTTTTGTGTCTCCAACATACTTTGAGAACGAGAGTTAGGTATTACCTCCACTCTTTCGCTTGTGCAACCTAGCTACTTAACAGTGAAATGCGAGTGATATCCGCTCAGATTATGCATGAAAACAGGAATATAATTCGGTGTTTTACAAGCTAGATTGCATTTATTGTGTGGAATTCCTCCGTATTCGGCGCTTACATGATCATGGTCGCGTACCTTCCAGTTCTCTTCGGTGAATTGTCTACCACACAAGTAGCACTCTATGAAAGAGTCGAAAGACTCTTGTTCATTTGTAAGTTTCAGAGGCTCAGCAGATTTCTATAAGGCGCCAATTTTCTTCGCAAGGGAAGTTAGAAACTTCATGAACTTCTCAGTTGGGTCATAGCCTCGATACACGTAGGGATAAATAGGAAGGTCAGTTTCTAGCTTGCCAACGTTGTATGAAGGTTTGGCGTAAACAGCGAAGCTCATTGGAGAATGAATTTGATATGGTGTTGTATAGGAAGTTTCAGGATTAGAGGTGCAGGTATATTAAGGAGTGAGAATGCTCTCAAAATCAGTGTAGATGACACATGGTAGTTTCAACATTCTTTCCAAGTTTTGAATCTGACGATAGAGTTTTCCTCTTCAGGCATAACGCATCTAGCAATAGTATGGTGTCTACATATTTCTCTATGCTCCTCCAATTTTTCCGGGCCGCTTCGTCCATATCGATCATCAAACTGACTGAAGCAACGTTTACACTCCGCCATATCTTGACTTTCTGCTGATGAATAAGCGTCTCAAAGTTATTTATGTAGATATAGTGATGTCTGCCAGTAGCATCACTTATCAGATGGTCGCGATGACCAGCTAGTTCTTTATCACTCACCTTTATGGGAAACACTTCGTGTTTGTCGTCCAGTCCAAACACATTTATAGTCATATTATTTCTTCTTTCAAATTTAAGGATTTCGCCCAAGATGATAGGGAAGGAAATACATGAGAAATCATACTTTTCTTGAAGGTTCTTGTACGTGCTGACGCGTTGAGGATTCTTTTGAATGAATTTTGCAAGGACAGCATACATAAGGCATTTCTCATCTTGTAGTTCTGAGGGTTTATGCAAGGTTCCCTGGTTCCTATAGATGGCGGCAGAGGAGTGTAGTTGCTTCCTCGAAGGGAATTATATTTGTTAATACTGAGTCGAACTCCATCAACTGCTAGTGAGGCCCAATTGTTTCCTTTAAGTTGACTCTCCCCCGTTTCAGTACATTTTGCTTCCAGGACGGCATACAAGTCACTTTCTGAAATCACAGGTTGATTATGTATTTTGAAGGCTTTATCACTAGTTGATCCAGAGACATTCACAAATTGACATTCGGACATGATGTTAATTTTCACACTTTTATGTATGGACAGATCTTTCTTTACAGACTGAATTATGAGCTGTTTTGACTCCTGTAGGTAGGTATTCATGTCTTTGAAGATATCACAGCGGATGTAATACGACTTGAAACGTCCTTCAAATAATGTGGCATACTCATTCATATCACACCCATCTGCCATTGTCAAAAGCTGATCCTTGCTAGGTCCAGTCTTGATTTTCTTGCGAGACACAGTTTTTCCACAGTGTTCTTCATGTACATCTCTTCTATGTCCAATACCGTAAACATTACCACAATGTTTACATTTGTAGATTCGCCCACATACCAACTCATGACGTTTCTTATCATAGTTGCATCTTACCACATCTGCCACATTTATAGTCCGGTATAGCGCTTGGAAAGGGTTCCTACACTTTACTATTCCACATCTTTTAAATATACAAGTGACCCTTGTAAGATATATGGTCATATGCTTAACGCAACGTTTACTTGCTCACTTCTTAACCTTGATAAGTTATCAATTGAAGACCAATTTCACTAAGAGGAGCTGATCTACTTGGATTGAAGTCAACTGGCACATTGAAAATCTAAGTTCAGCCAAGCTCTATTTATTCCACCAGCACGCACCTCATAGGAAACTTCGTGATTCAAGACATTGTATGATATATATTAGTAAACTACGCGATTCAAAATTAGGTTTGTAACGCTTAATAGCTGTCTCGTTCAACATTTGCACGCATATTGTACGTCTTTTCAGCTTTTATGAGGACAAATTATCGATCAATCCTTAATGATCTATATATTTTATCCTTTTGATATACTTTCAATCGCTCCTTCAATTGAGGAATGAATCGATGTTTATGTCTCTTTCACTAACATATACATACCTTTTTAATGATATATCACATGGCAGAGATGAAAGTACTTGAATATTATTTAAACGTTAAACAAACCAGTTTTCACCACATTTTGCGTTTTAAAAAGTCATCAATTTCAACATTCTGTGTATGAGTTAATTTAGACCTATGACATCACATTCAACACAGACGGCATGCCTGTCTCTCTAAAACATGTACCAACAGGTTTGATGACGCATGTAAGCACCTAAACAAGCATATTCCATCAGGTCTGCTAAGTATGCAGTATGAGGGTTTAAGTGGGTTTCTCCTGAAGAAATAGACCTGGATGTATTGGAAGATGATCCCCTTGGATATATCTTAGAAGTTAATGTCGAATATCCTGCAGAGCTTCACGATCTTCATGATATACCCTTCCAGCCTGAGAGCCTGAAATCGGGAAAGTTGTCTTCAAAGAAACTAATTGCTCACCTTGAACCCCGGAACAAGTACGTGGTACATTACATGGCCTTGAAACAAGCTATTGGCCATACTCTACGGCTAACAAAGATTCATCGAGCACTTCACTTCCGTCAATCGTATTGGTTAAAGCCTTACGTCAAATTCAATAATCGACTACGACAACAAGCAAGAAATGATTTCGAGAAGGATCTGTATAAACTATTCAACAGTGCTATGTTTGGAAAAAAATGGAAAACTTTCGTAATCGTCTGGATATACGTCTTGTACGAAACAGTAAAACATTAGAGAAAGTCATAGCTAAATTTACATTCATCGATCGAACCATATACGGACCTAATCTTGCAGTTGCACATATGGCTTCTCGTCAAATAGTGTTCAACAAGCCCACATATATTGGAATGGATGCACTAGACATCTCCAAGACTCTAATGAATTTGTATGAATATGATGTGTTACTTCCATATTATGGAGCTGAAAAACTTAAACTTTTGTATATGGATACGGATTCTTTCGTCCATCAAGTATCTATCACAGATATATACCAGGACAAATTACACATGCTTGAACATCTGGTTACATCTGACTACCCTGCAAACCATATACGTCATTCTACACGAAACAAAGGTGTTGGGAAAGTTTAAAGATGAAGCCTCTGGAAAAGCCATCCAGCCTTTTGTCGGTCTCAGCTCTAAAATCGATGTTGATAGCTCTGTGATAAAAAAGTTAGAGGTGTAAACGCAGCGCCATTAAGCAGTACATCAACTTCAATCTCTATGTGGATTGTCTCAAAACGCAAAAGATCATTAGAACTCCCATGAATTTAATCCTATCCCCCCATCACAATGTTTCTACGACTGAAACTAATAAAATAGCTTTGTGGCCTCATGACGACAAAAGAGTGATTGCAGAGTATGGAATATCTACATAAGCATATGGCCATTACAGCGTTGCGACTCGTGCATAAGACAAAGTGCCTTATATCCGAAGATAATGGCTCTCCAGTGTGCCTACCCGTAGAAACTTAAAATAGTCCCACCGCGCCTTCCCATGGTGGCTGACGAAGAAAGAAAAATGAAAATAATAAAGGAAGGCGGTAGCTCTGCCAGTTGGATTTAATTCTAGTGCTGGTCTCCAGCCCAGATAAAAGAGGAGAGGTGTCTACCCATACAGCCTTAAACTAAATGTATCCCGATTAACTTTATATAAGTCAAAATAAAAGCTTGGGGGGATGCTAACAAGAATCTCGCAGTATATGTCTTAAAATACTGCCCTATAAATACTTCAGCATCAATGGTTGATTATCTTCTAGAGCTAGTTTCTAAAACCTAGTTAGAAAAAGAAACACAAAGCAAAGCTGAATAAAAATGTAAAGAATACTTCAAAGGGAACGCAAGGTTATAACAGCTTAAGTTAGATTAGCCTTAGAAAGACTGGAAGCCTTGCTCGATATGCTATCATCAGAACAAACGGAAGAAGGCAAAAGATTAATAAAATGGTAATAAACCTATATAAAAGACTATAGCAGTGGACAAAATACTCGTACTAAGTAGTTCAACTTCAAGTATAAAGTATGCGCTATTGTTGGTTTCGAAACCATGTTAATGGAGGAGGAGTGGTGTAACAAAAAACGATGCTAAATAATTGCAATGCAAAACAATACATCAAAAGAGGTGTATGGTTAGCTCTGGTTAGGTTCGGATGATTGTGAGACAGAACAGTTCATGATGATGATGATGATGAGGAGGAGGAGGAGGAGGTGGAGGAGGAGAAAGAGAAAAATGTGTAATTTAGAATAGTTTAGGATAACATGGGTGAAGTATATGCTTAGTTAATCATGATTAGTGTCAGATTACGTTAGTAGCGAAATGTAATAAAAATAAGAAATGCAATGAATGCAATAAATGTATTTTGTAAAACAATTACGATTACTGAAAAAGCCTAGTGAAATACTTAAATGATCTAAAGTACCTCTAGTAGTGTCCAAAAATACCTGCCTCAGTGTCTTAAAACACCTGCAAATCGGAGGAAAATACCTGCCTTAGTGTCCAAGATGCTCTAAAATAGCTCACAATACACACAAAGGAGCGCAAATGTCTCAATCAGTGCTCAAAAGTGTCATTAAAAGCGTCTAAGAACTATAAAAGTGTCGTAAAGCATCCTGAAAAGCGTCCAAAATATAGGTGTCTGTGTCTGAAATACTGCCCACAACGCTTAAAATACGCTAAAGTGTCCGAAACGATTCTTAATGGTATACATTTATCAACGTTTGAAATATCTGCTTCAGTATCCTAGCTGCAGTGTAAATAATCACAAGCACCCTTTAAAGTGCTTACAAACATAAAAGTAGTCAGCATATGACGAAAGTGAATACAAAAACTATTGGTTTGCCTAAAGTAACGCCCAAATTGTCTAAAATGTTCTGAAAGGTGTTTAAAAGAGGCCTAAAATACCTTAATAGAAGCTGAAATATCTACCAAAGGGTTTTAATAGGTATGAAATACTTTGAAACCTCTCGAAAATGCATAAAAATGACACTACTAACCCTCAAACTGCTTAAACAACCCTGAAAATGTCTCCAAATGCACTTAAATCACTTGTAAAAAAGCACTTTGAACGCCCGAAAAACAAGTAAAATCTGTGTAAAAGTGCCTAAAACAGTGTCATAATACCATGAAGCCTCTAGAAAATTGATAACAATTGCCTACTTAGGCCTTAAAATTGCCTGGAAGGTTCTTAAATAAGCCGTAAAAGCACCCTGAATATTCTAAATACGACTGGTATCTATCAGAATACTTCGAAAAGGTCCGAGAGAGCCCAAAGATATGCGTGCCAGTGAGTCTGAATACTTTCTAAACTCAAAAGTCGCTGCAAAATGTCTAAAAATTACAGATAAATGTCCGAGGTTATACCTGCAAACAGGAAGATCAGGACTGGTTCTGGCAGGACAGAATGGATAACAGGAGGGTGGGCTATGTTAGATAATAAGAGGATAGAATGAATATCTAGAAAGAGATGGGATATAATGTATAATATGAGGAGGGTCTAGGCCAGGTTAGGTTAGTTTAGGTGATGTGAGATGCGGAGAGGGTTACACATATTGAACCAAACATCAGAAAGCTCTTACGTAGAGATTATGGATCAGATACATCGAAGAAGATTCCCCCCCCCCCCCGCCTTTAATGGGCATGCATACTCGCACACAGTGCTATACTTACTGTCTATAACGTCTACAATATAGAGCTCTAGTGCTGCCTTAGCTAGTATTTGCTCCCTGTGCTCGTTTTGATCTTTCATATAATATACCTACTTACAACCTTTTGTATGCTCATCGAAACTTGAGATCGACTTCACAATAGTCTAACTATGAAGTCCTTGAGGGTTTAGGGGAAATAACTGAAATCGTCTGGATTCTGTTATAAAACATCTGCTCCACTGGACGGGCATGATGCATGCCGACTCTCTTCTTTCTTCACGCGTAAGCTGTTGCATGATATTTTATGTCATTCGTTCACCATGTTTTAGACAGACCAGGACATTTACATGTTTTCGATCTACCGAGAAGCAATTATAACGTAAAATGGAAATAAAACAATTATAAATTTGAATAATAATAGCGTTTAACATAATAATTGTTCAGCCAATGTTATTTGTGAATACTACACGGTAAAACAGCACATGCGGCAGAATCGAAGCACATCTACACCAGACGGATTACTTACCATTCGGGCTCTCGTTCCAGCTGAGCTACCTGTAACGTGAGAGGTAATCATTCCGTTTAAGGTGAAGTATTCGCTGGTGCCAGTGAACATTTGCAGAGGTGCAAACATCGCTGTCTAATGACCAGTATATTAAAGGGCGATGCTCCAACATTTATATTAGTACCTGCTAGTTTCGTCGAGTGTGCAACCTAAGACATCCATGTTAAATACCTGGGTCGTACCTAGCATAGGGGCCGATGTTTTCATGTTGGAGTATGAAATGCGGATTGCATAAAAGTGGAAAATAAGGGGTAGCTGACTAACCTGGTATAACAAAGTTGTAGTCAGGTTGTAACTAAATGATAACGCAGAAATAGATGTCTAATTAATTTCAAAGAATGTCTAAGTTGTGAAGCAAGATGTGGAGGTGCTGTTTCTGTGCTGCCTGAGCGTTTATAAGGAAACGAACTACACTCGTATGAGGTAGGTACCAATACCGAACCGCAGCACTCGTCCGAGAGATAGTTTCACACAAACACAATACTGACAGCAAAGTTGCGATCTTTAAGCACGTGAGAAGTTAAGCTTAAAGGTTTACCTGCCTCGAGCGTTTGGTATTGGAGTGATCCCTTTCTTATTACTACCAAAATGCACCTTACTTGTTATATGTTCTTCTAGCGTTTCCGTTATGTGATATAGGAGCAAAAAACTCAGCTACGGGCGTAAGTCCTACATAAGGGGAGGGTAATGAGGCAAAAAATGGTTAGTACAGGAGTAGAGAAAGACCTGTTAGTGCAACAGATCAGATTTTTTGTAATAGTCCTGTTGAACTCTGTGGTAATTTTGTGATGCAGTTTTAGAGTCGTGGATTAATTCTGCTCCCTTGATGAAACCCAGCTCACCGCCAGCATACAGCACTATTGCCCTTTGCCCAGCAGAATTGTGCACCAAAGCTCCAGGAATGTGGTCATGTTGCCAACACTTGTTTGCAGTACATATGTATCCAAGGTTCATCGATTTGAATTATGGGTTTTTGGAGCCATTCTTGTTACTTCTTAGAACTTGCAAACAGGCAGCTCTGCGAGCTTCTACATCCGGCGTTCCATTGAAACGTGCCACATATTCTTATATATTTAAAAAAAACTAAATTCGCATTTTCTTTAATATTTGCCACCGAAACTAATTTTTCCCTTTACTACAAAAACCAGTTATTCACTGTAGGAATTTCTGTGCGCACTTGATGCTATTCGAAACATATGCTGCGAGTGACGCACTTATGAAAATCGATCGTTTCAAAGTTCTTTTTCCGGTTCTGTTGTTTTCCTAGATTAGTAACCGGTAGGTATACCTGGAATAGTAGCTTTCTCAAGTTCTTTAGCGGTCATGTTGTTTCACTTTAAGCTACTGCCTTAGTGGTCCTAGCCAGTGTCTTTTGTCAGTGCAGAAGTCCATACCATTGTGAATTATCTATTTTACTAGTTTATAACTCACCGTGGTGACATTTATGGAGTTTGCTTGTTCAAGCGGGCACCCACTTAGTGATACCACACTCCTCCGTCACACCTCGCATAGCAAATACAGTCACAACTTAATGCATAGGCTCGCAGCCATTACTCACAACATGGTTGCGCAGTACCTCCTTTTCCCACGGATAGACAAGCGCAAAGCTATTTGTCCCAGGTAATACATACATACACACATGTTGAACACTATTATTTTTATCTAATGGGACTGCACATTTATATTACATACAGCATAAACCTATATACATAGTAGCAGTGTTTAGTGGTGTTCAAATGCAAGTGAGAAGGGCGTTAATTGTAGTGCTTTCAGTTGCTATAGCCATGAAATATATGACTTGCACCACAGATTCCTCAACATCGTACATAAATACCTACTCTACGACGGATGAGTCAAAAAGGTTGCTAGATTTAAATATTGGAGCGGCATCAGCCCTTACCCCAAATCTTCACCGAATGTTCTACGCCTTCGATTGGTAAGCGATACTTTCCTGTAACAATGGACGCCTTTCTTTCAACAGTTTTCATTAGTTCCTGCATACGTATAAACATGTTGGGTGGTAGTCACTGTTTTCATCCGATAGCCGTACAGTAGTTGTGCAGTGCTATTCACTTCTGCATTGCATTGTAATGATATTCGCAACAAATGTAAATACACATTTTGTTTGGATCTAAAGTGGAATTTTGACCCTAAAGATTCAATGGTTGAGTAATCAAAGAAGTAAAACAGTTAGATTGAGCAGTTACTAAGGGGATACGGAATGTCCTATCTTGACAAAGATAAAATGTATCATATATAAGGACCATGTTCTAAAGTAGCTATACGACCCAGAAAGCGGAAATGTCTAAAGCTTGTAGGTGTAATATTCTTATAATAGCTGAAATAACATTTTACAAAAAGTTGGATAGTCTTTGAAAAAAATATTTTGTTTTCGTTTGGCATTCTTGTCCCACATTTTAGAGTACATATTTGTTAAAAATTCTACCAAAGGTTAATGATTTTTAAAACGCTAATTTCAGCGTATATAAAGCATCAATACAAACAACTCTTAAAATTTTCAGATCAAAATATTAATTAACGGCTGAGAAAATGTTCCTTATATTAGGAAAATTCGAACTTATGGGAAATGAGCTGCAAAGCTGAAATATATGGTCCCTAAATATTGGTCTTATTTCTTCCATTATGGCAAGTGGCAAATTTTGGAGATGGTTATATTTATCTCCTGTGACCAGCCCTTTATTATATCTACACCAACTGTCTGCACCAATTGGACATAAACCATGATTGTCATTTGTCCACAATGTATGCAAGTAAACTGCCTATACTGATTTTCTCATTTTTGTACATTTTCTAGATTTTGTACTACTGCAAGACCATAATACCTCTGCACGCTCTCAATAACACCATCTTTGAGTCTATGCCCTCCACCAAGTGGCTTTCCATCACTAAGAACTTTTCCCCTCAAAGAAACCTTCAGTTTTCTTAGTCTATAACCCCTCCTCTTCTGGACATGACCCACACACTCCAGTTTTTCAATTCTTATGTTTTCTCCATATGGCTGTAGTGCTAAAACTTTATTATGTGCTTTAATGTCACCATCTCTTAAGTGATTAGTGTAGCGCACTTTGTGGTACTTTTCAGACCACTGAAATATTTGTTTAACTCGTGAATCTTCCTTTCTTCCACTGGTGCTATTGTAATTGACTGTACGAAGTTGCGTGCAACTTA